>JAHPZR010049491.1:0-18862 GCA_019787425.1 Platygyra sinensis | reverse complement strand
ACCATGCCACCTTTCTCTGCAGCACTGTCCAAGAAGAGTACCTGACAAGCAGTTCATGCAACTTGCCTGAAGCTGTCACGGTGAATATGGCCTTCTCATTCTTGACTTCCAAGTCGTCCTCTGGGAGTTCACCAATCTCAGCCTGTGGCCATTCTTTCTCAGGTTCTGACAAAAATGCGGGACCGCTAAACCATCTCTTACTGCTTAGAAGCTGGTGTACTGAAAGCCCACGAGATGCGTCATCTGCTGGGTTAAGGGATCCTGGACAGTGTCTCCACTGGCTCGGCTTAGACACATCCCTGATCTCGGAGACTCGATTTGCAACGTACGTCTTGAATCTACGAGATTCATTGTTGATGTACTGCAAAGTGATCTTGGAATCCGTCCAAAAGAACGTCAAGGAAATGTTCAAATCAATCTCCTTTAGGATCATTGAATGAGCACGTACTGCTATTGTGGCAGCCTGCAGCTCTAGCCTTGGCACGGAGACATACTGAAGAGGAGCGGTGCGGCTCTTGGCCATGATAAAGGAACAAGTCACAGTTCCGTCTTCAGCTTCCTTCCTCAAATATGAGACAGTTCCGTACCCATATTCTGATGCATCACTGAAATGATGGAGTTGGAATGACGCGCTGGTTGAACAGCCACCAGGAAAGTAACAACGAGGGATGCTAACTTGACTAAGGAGCACCAACTCTTCCTTCCATTTCTTCCAGCCTTTCAACAGGTCTTCTGGTAACTTGTCGTCCCAGTGGAGCTTCAACTGCCAAGTCTTCTGCATCACTCTTTTAGCTGGAAGCAGGACTGGCCCAAACATACCGAGTGGATCAAAGGTGGAGCTTATTGTTGACAAACATCCTCGTCTTGTGTCCTCATTCAACTGCTTCTGCGGCAGCGATACCTTCACCCCAAATGAATCAGTTTCAGTGTTCCACTGCAGGCCAAGTGCTCTTTCAATGGGGAGCTTATCAAGATCAAGATTCTTGACAGTTCTTTCCTCCGCGGGAATGGCAGCCAATACCTCTTTGCTGTTGGAAACGAATTTTGTCAGCCGAAAGTTGCCTTTCTTCAACAACTGTATCAATTGCAGTGAGGCTTTAATTGCTCGTTCGGTGGTGGGCACAGAAAACAAGCAATCGTCCACATAGAAATTCTTAGACACGATATCGCACACTTCCTTCCTAAACCCAGTTTGGTTGTCAATAGCTGTCCTCTGTAGAGCCCAAGCGGCAATACACGGGGAATCTGCCTTACCAAACAAATGGACAGTCATCTTGTGGTCACTTGGCAGCTCATCAACTCCTTCACTCCACCACAAGAATCGTAAGGCTTCAGCATCCTCCTCTGTACAAGCTACTCTGTGAAACATACTCTCTATGTCAGAAGCCACAGCTACCTCATCCTTCCTAAACCGGAACAGCACTCCAACGAGCGAGTTGTTCAGTTGTGGACCTTGGAGCAGTTGTTTATTAAGCGAGGTTCCACCATACTCCGCTGCTGCATCATACACCACTCGGACTTTAGCCTTATTGGGGTTGATCACACCATGGTGCGGAAGATACCATGTGCGGTTACTGGTGCTGGATGCTTCTTCTTTAGACAACTTGACAGCATACCCTTTGACAACATAGTCATTCATCACTGCTCTGTATTGCTCGGCAAACTCTGGATTTCGATCAAACCGTTTCTTTAACTGCTTCAATCTCTTCTCTGCTAAGAGTCGGTTGTTCGGCAGACAGCAGTTCTCATCTCGCCACAAGAGGCCAACTTCATATCTCCCATTTTTCAGCCTGGTTGTCCCTTCCAATATTTCCAGTGCCCTGTTGTCTTCAACACTGTTGGCAATGTCACACTCATTTCCAAATCCGTACGACTCAGAAGCCCAAAACTTCTCTACTTGCTGGTGGAGTCGCATGGTTGACTCATCCTCAGCCCAGTCAAATTCAAAAACAGAAAGTGCAACTGGTTTGTTGTCATCTTCCTTTCTGTTTGTTGGCCCAGCTACACACCATCCAAATGGCGTCTTTGATGCATACGGCTCAGACTGAGGGTTGTCTCCAAAGCAATAATGCAGCACTATGTGAGCCTGTGGCACGTCCTGACCAATGAGGACTGAGACTTTGTTTAAGTCCACTGGAACATTTGGAAACTCCAAGTCTTTAAGGTGGGACCATTCTGACAGATCCAGCTTATCTGGGCAGTACCGTTCTGACACATTTAAACTCTCTACTGTCAAGGCATGATGGACTGGGAAGCAGGGTCCATCTTGATCAGCTGGGCGGACCATGAAGCTTACTTTGGCTAATTCACAGTCATGATTCTTCTGAGTCACAGTATTGATGCTTACTTTCTCGGGAGTACCTTGAAGCTTCAGTTTTTCTGCAAGTTGTGATGTGATCATGGAACTAACGGCAGCTGTGTCTAGCAGACCATAAGTAGTAACAATGGCTCCATTGTCAGCAACAACAGACAGGGGTACTACTCTCAGCAGGACAAAACTTCGCTTTGAGTCCTCCATAGTTGCATTGTTTACAGTCAGGTCAGTCCTTACAGGAATTGTCTGATCAACATTCCTTTCAGTTTCCTTGACTTCATGTGGTGTCACCCCAGGTGCATGTAACAGTGAGTGGTGACTTAAGGGGTGAGCACAGTCCTTTTCCATACAACCGTTCTTTTCCGGGCACCTCTTCCTCACATGAGAAGTAGATAGACAACGGTAACACAGTGCATTCAATCTTGCAAACCGACGCCGCCAATTCAAACTCTTTGTCGGAAAGACTGAACACCTCGAAATTCTATGCTTTCCCTTGCAAACCTTACAAGCTTCACCTCGGCTCCGGCCACTTCCAGCCACTGGATCGTCTTCTACTGATAAGACCTCTCCCGTCACTTGATTAATACTAGCATCTGCTACAGTAACGTCTGCTGACATGGTGGTAATTGGTGTCCCACTTGATGGTTTCAACATGAAGGATTGTTTCTTGGATCTGTTACCACTGCCAACTCTTATCGTCGGGGTGCTTGATCTTCCATACACAGGGTCATTCTCAGTTTGCGACTCTCCAGTAATGAATGCAGAAAGCTCTTTCAGTGCTGGCTCCTTTCCACCTGTCCTTTCGCGGTACAACTTAGCTGACTTTCTCCATTTAGCCTGCAGAGAATCTGGTAGACGATCAAAAATTTGTCGCATATTGGTAGTACAATCAAGCTCATTTGACTGCAATTCAATCATTGCCCAGCAACAGTTCTGAAGTTTGTCGGAAAGTGTTAGAAGAGCTGCACTATCACCATTTCTTATTTTAGGACCACTAACAACAGAAGATTTAAGTGCCTCAACAATCATAGCATTCTGTCCAAATCTCTGCTTCAGCACCTGTAGAGCCAAACAACAACCATTTGGTAGGCCTTGGTAGTTCTCAATAACTTCCCTCGCCTTCCCAGTTGTATAAGTCATTAAATAGTTCATTTTCTCACTATCAGTTAGTGAAGCTCTATTCTCTACTTGATCTCTGAAATTAGCTCTAAAACCGCAGATACCGGGATGGATCACCATCAAATGGAGTGGGCGCAGGTGGTGGCTGCATCATTCTGAGTCCATCTTTTCCCAGAAGTCTGCTCGCGGTTCAAAGTTTGGCCTGCGCAATGGCGTGAGGTTCTCCTTCGGCTGCGACTTGCTTCACGGTATCCCCACTGTATTAACAATGTCTTGCTGCAAGGGAGTGGTCGGGCAAGGTAAATTCTGGTGCCTCTGCATTTAACGTATCTTTCTCTTGTCCTGCCGCTGGATCAGGTGCATGTGGAGGTGGTACGATAAGTCTTCATCATGTGCTCTGAGACCTGCTGTGCTCTGTCCTTGAGCAAAATGTTTCCTGTGGGCGTAGTCCATGCGCCGCAGGCCAATGGTAGCACTCCGGGTCATCACCAGGGTCATCAGAGCCCAAACACTGATCACTCAATCTTCTTTGATCGCATCTTCATAGACTTTGCTAATAAGCAACCGGCAGCGGCAAAATCTGCCCTTAGCACTTGCCGCTTGCTGCTTCTCTCTCGCGCAGCTTTCAACGATTGTCCACGTTGAGGCAATCCTTACTTCCAACTCGGCTTGCTTTGCCTTAGCTTGGAGAGCCCGTGCTCTTGAGGAATTGCTCGCTGCCATGTTGAAGCTTTTAGAGCTCTTTGTTTTTGTTTACTTCGATTAAAGTAGACACTTACCGTTCCTCATTAATGCGTCGACCAGCAGCGTCAATCATTCCATTTGCTTGGAACAGTTTTTCACGAATAAGTTTTTCACTTCAGTAATGCAGGTTGTCCATACACTTGAGTGTCAGGTAATTCACGTTCTTCTTCAGTGGAGAAGTTCTTAGTATCTCCTCATGAAGATCACCAAACTCCTTAAAACACTCATTAAATTCACAGAGTCCTTACCCAACGAGCTCCAAATTTTTGTCAAGGCCCATAAGTGTTCGCGCATATTGGCAATCCATCGTGACTGTATTTCTCTTTTTGAGCTTGCTTCTTTTCCTTTTTTTCGTTTTCAGCCAGACTCTTTTCCATGGGCTCCTAACATTGTAGAATAAGCCTGAGGCCAACACATCGCCTTCTCATCAGGAGTTTCCGCGTGTTCATGTGCCGTGGTTCGGCCATCGTCGCTCATAAGATCCCACATCGACATCGTAAACAATCAATTTCCAAGTTGCAGTTTTCACAAGAAATCCTTCGACACCAATAATAGAAGAACTCGAAACCACAATTGATCGCCAAATAATACTGGTACCAATAACCAACTACAGAAACGAAACGATGGGTCGAAGAACGACGATTTGAAGCCAAACAAATTCCAAACAGCTTGTGTAATTCAGCGAATCGAAGTAACTGTAAGGGCCAATTTCCAATTCCCTCGGCTTCAATAGGCAAGATTCACTCTAGTTCACTGACTTTAATTCCAATAACACTCCAATGAGACGCTCCTGTTTGTTTGCACACAATTCCATTAATCGTCCGCGTCCTTATCTGTCTTATCATTCGCGTAATTCGTCCAACTCGTCTCGTCTTATCTAGTCTTGTCGTTACTTCGAGTGAAACGCATACACAACCTTTGGCGACGCTCGCTACAACATGCCCACTCGACAGGTCACGTGACTTAAACGCGGGAACTAAATGGCGGGAAAATAAACAATACAGGGAACCCAGCAACAAAACCTTCTTTTGACAATCGCGTTGGCGTCATTTGTAGTTAGTCGTGAACTTGACTTTTGAAATTTTCATTTATGAGAATTGTTCTACCGACATCGACCGTCATATAAACCGTGTAAATAGTACTAGTATTTATTTCAATACTGCTATTTATTTGATTCAACGTACTGTAGATACACTTTAAGGAACAATTTAAGTATAGCCGTTGTCTTGAGATTTTGCTTGGTTTCAGTTGCACATTTCTTAAATTAGGAAACAATAAAGTGAATTACGAATTACAAGTAAACGCCCTCTGCTTGTCTCTTTTTTATCGCCAATTTTCTCTATGTTTGTCTCGAGGGTATTTTGTCGTGTTCTTCCTGAGCCAAATCTGAATTTAATGCTGAAGTCAATCAGCCTTACGAAGCATATGTAGTTTATTAACTAGAAGTCTCTTGGGGAGAAAAGCGATCTAGTTTTGTTCTCTGTTGAGCTCAGTTTATATTTGTGTGTCAACTGTTTCTGAACCATGAGTGTTACTAGTCATATATGATCTTTCAAATATTCATTCGTATCTTTACCATTAATAAACTCTTCCAATTGGCAGTGTTTTTGCATTGAGGCTCTAAGCGGGGGGGGGGGGGGATACGCAGAAAGTACACAACAGGTAATGGGCAACTTCTGGTGGCAGGGAAGCGCTTAACTCTAGGGGTAAGGGGACCAGGAGAGAGGCCCTCCTGGGGGGAGATGTGATCGAGTGATACCGGGGGTAGTCACCCTGGACAGGGGTCCTGATCAGTCTCCGGGGGTGAGGCCCATATCCCCCAGTCACTAGGGACTAAGGGGAACCAGGAGGGGTGGCCCATCCTGGGTGGAGTACAGATCAGGTGTGACCGGGGGTCCACACCCTGGAGTGGATATTTTTCCGGACCTGTCTCCAAGGGCTAAGCCTTACTGTGGGGTAAAGTGCAGCCAGGGGTTGCACTTCCCTGCCACTCTTTTTATTGGAAGCAACACACAGGATCTACATCCTTAAAATCCAATGGAGGAATGAGACCTAGTCTGGTAAAATACTGTAATGTACAGATTAATCTTAGAGCTACATAAGGTTGAAGAAGAATACAATGATGACTTGCATGCAAAAACATTCTGGTTGTGCTCAATACTGTATACATTAAACCTAGGCAAAAATCTAAACCCAGAAACAAAGGTTCCAGACGGAGCTAAGGGTGGGAGGGAGGGAAAAAAAGCTGTTGTGGGTGAACCGAAACCCAACAGGAATGATTGGGGAAGGACAGTGTGCGGGAAATAATGCAGCACATGAGCATGATGAGCATGTGATAGTATGAATGGAACCTTTGTGAAGTCTAGTAATATATCATGCTAGGTTATCGTGGACTTTGCCAAAGAGAAGGATATATTATAATCAAACAATTGGGTACTGTTTGTTGTTCTCTCTGTACTTTGGACTAGTATCTACTGTTACTTAGTATCAAGGCTTATCCAAATCTTGCGCGTTGTGTGACCAAGAAACAGAGACATGATTCATCGCGGAGAATGCCTATTGTTCTCGGGACATTTACTTGCAGTTCTTAGGTCTGTCATATTACCTATAATTATTCAAATTAAGCCCAGGAGGCGAGTCTCATTGGTTAAGATTAACGCGCGCTTTTTCCGGTAGGGAATATGGCGTCGCTCATTAACTTGAAGAAGGCGGAGCAGTGAAACAATAAACTTTCCGTATATTGTTTTCGCTATTGTTTAGCCTGTTCGCACCACTCAAATGTAAATTTACCGCTCTCCGAGAAAAATACGCGAGGGAAAACAAAACTGGTTATAAAAATTTATTATTGATCCGTATTAAAGAAAGCTGAAATCGCGCGCCCTAAAATATCGCTGCGCGCGAGGAAAACGACCGTTTGGAAAAAGTTTGCTTTGTTGCACCAGACCGAACTGATTCAAAGAAAACTAACAGAAGGGGTTGTTCTTGGAACGCTTTCGATCGAATGTCTTTGAAAATGACCTAGCGCATTCTTTGATCGCCGTGTTCGTACCGCCTATTAAACCTCTTTATTAAACATTTGCGCAGTTAAAGAGCGGTTGATTCTCAACATATTTGTTTACTTACGCGAGTCAGTAGTGTTGTTCGTTATTCACTTGTCACGCTCACAAAGCAACGAACTCAAACAAAGTTCGTTGATCGATCGATGGCCGCTCATCTTATTTAAAAAACTTTGAAAACCATCGACCGCTTTTACCGCTTATCTGCGCAAAATATGAACACAGCGCGGCTACCCCTGATCGGGCGCTGGTGATGTGCCTGCTCTTATTCCTCGCATTTGTTTACGTTTCGTCGTGATTTTGACGTTGATTCTTTTTCCGAAACCGCCTGATACTTTCGGCTAAAGCATTTCCAAGACGCTCGCCAGCAGATTCCGTTAATCGGTAGCCAAGAGGCAGGATACTTGATTGTAGAAGCTGAAACGCTGTGCTTGGCTGTCCACAAACTTCTCTCAATCTCCAAAGAGCTTCGCCGTTTAGTTGGAAGTGAAAAATGGGATTAACTTCGTTGACAAACGGAGGAGCTATTTTGATAAGCAGGGCATGGATCGGGGTTTCGACGAGATTTGAAAAGAACTCGCGATCACCTGTGGTTTCGCTTTCCTTGTTCATTGCGCGACAAGGTTTCGAATGAATCAGCGGCGCCGACCAAATACTTTGAATATGGCGGTAATTGTGAATATTTTACCGTTAAGGGGTTTTCCTGAATGGGTATTGTTAGTTTTGACAGCCATTGTTATGCAGACGTCTGCTTAAGACAATAGCTCTTCCATTGAAAACCCGCCATTTTCAAACACAACTCGGACAGATAGTTTTCAAACTAAAAAGGCCGAAGGTTCCTGTAGACCAATTTTCAAGGTCGAAACGGGGTTTGTTTTAGAAAAGAGCCATTTTTCATTTGCCGTGCGTGAAAGTTGGAAAGGCCGTTAAGATTGTCTGAAAATCGCTTCTGAAAACGGCCTTCATACTGAAAATGGCCGATTTTTGTCCATTTGTAAGCGCAAAAGGCCGGTCCTTATACCTGCTATATCCACTTACTTTTCAGCTTAAATTGACGATACAACCTTCTTCTTCAAAAAGCAGCGCGTGAAAGTTGAAGTTATAACTCGTGGAAGACATAAAAGTAAGTTTTATCAACCCGAGCGCGCCAATTTGGGGCCTTTCTTCTCTTATTCAGGTCATTTCATGGCACGCATATATTAAACTTTGCCGCTTCATCGGTTATGAATAATTAATGATGTCCAGGCATTCTCCGCGATGGTTGCTAACTTAAGAACAAGTGTGCTTACGTATAGGGCCTAATTCTCAGGCTTATTAACATCAGTTTATGCTACCATAAACTTAGACCTTACGGGTATATTACAAATTCACATTGACCCCCGGATTGACCATGCAGCTCCCAGATGGCTTGATAGCTCAGTTGGCAGAGCAGGTAGGTCATGAGTTCGAGTCCCGTTCAAGCCTGAATCAGTTTTTTCAGGCTATAATTTTACAGCTGCTTAAGTTGTGTGTATAACTGCGATGATCAATAGTCTTCATATCTGTATCCGCGGTTTAAATATGTGATCTTTCATATACATTCACTTGCAGCTAGTCTTTTTTTTTTGTTTCATTATACTGGGCGCTGCAGAGCAAGTTACTAGTCCCTTTTTGTCTCATGCATTTTATTTTAGAATTAGTCCTTCTATCTGAATGTTTTACATTGTAGTTTAATATTATTTAATGCCATATTCTTATCAGACGTTTATTGATTGAGAAGGGTGATTAACAAGTTTACAGATTTGACTTCCAAAAGCGTATGGATTGCAGGCATGCGGATTTCTGCGATAAATTGAAGGAGTCGCGGATTTCTACAATTCGGCGGATCGTAGATCAGTTGTGAGTTTTGGCCTGGACTCCGGACTCTACCTGTCTTAATATTCCATCTATAGTGGTGAAATTTTCTGACTTTTCATAAAACTATTCAGGGAGCATTTTGGCTTGTAAATTATTTGGTTAGGTGACTTGACGTTTTCGCGGCAAGCATGTTTTTAAAGGGTCCTAGAAGTTATGTTTCTTTTGACCCTCTGCCGCCAAAACGCAGCACATGCGGGCAGAATCCAACCAGCTACAGAGGCTGATTTCAACCAGATGCATGACTCTGTAATATCAATACCATTTCGCAGCCCCTTGAATTAAGGCTGTTGAATTGCAAGAAGAGTGTGATATTAATTAAAATGGCAAGAGTTTACACGGTTGGTGGTAAGAAAAAAATAAGGAAACATTTTCCTTAATAGGAGCACGTAATTAATGCTGTATGTTACAGTTAAAATGAAACAGAATTATAAAGAAAACATATTGAGTTCTTTATTGTCTTTAAACTGTATTGAAAAATCAGGCAGAGAAAGTTTACAACAAAAGTTAGAACAGTAAAATAAATTAAATAATGTATTCCGCTTAAAATTCTAAAATTCAGCTGACAGTAGCTTTATTGGGAACTTAGATGAATTGAAAGTATATACTTTGCAGTATTGAGTTTTAGGTAACTACTCTCTGATATGTTAATGTTTTATCAGATGTTATCCCAAAAGGCGGTGAGGTTTTTGTTGGCTTAGTTTTCCCAGAAAAAGAAAACTGTCTGTAAACTTACGCCTAATGAAGTCATTTTTTAGTTGATGAGTGTGCGAGAGCCGTATATATAAACAGAAAGCTTCTGTCAAACATGTTATCACGTGGGATATTCAAATATTTTTCATGCTGCAGACACCTGTTTTTAAATACGACTAAAACTCTGGGATATTATTGAGTGAAAAAGAAACAGCACACTAAAGAAAAGGCCAAGAGGAAAGATGAGCAAATCCTTTCACGTTACCAAGCGAACCTGAAGAACATAGAAGATAAGAACATACAAAGACACTGAACATAAAAGCAATAGAACGTAGAGTGGTTCCAGTCTGACCCGCTGCTCACAGTCTTGTACAAGGGCGTAGCCAGGGGGCGGTCCTGGGGTGCCCGTGACCCCCCCTTTGTAAGCCTTTTTGTAAGAAAACAACCTACAATATTCAGGTGACAATCTGATGAGTACCCTCTGTATGAGTCAGTGTGACCCCCCTTTGAAAAATCCTGGCTACGCCTATGTTGTAGATAGAAGCTTTGAACGACTGCTTACGGAAATAAAACACGATTCGAATTGAAATCAGGAATGAATAATATAAAATACTGGCTATGCTTCGAGTCTTCATTTTAACTTGATTTGACATTCACCTTAACCAGCTGGTTCCAAATAAAGACGGGCGAGCATTTTCTCGGTACCATGGTATTTATAGCGGCGCTTTTCATTTACATGTACTTGAGACAGAAAAAGTTGATCACATTTAATTTTGATCTATAATGACTAAAAGATAGGAGAATTGAATAATAAACAATTGTCAGACATTTTACAGCTCTTTCAATTTGGCTCAAACCTCTTTATCACACAATAATAATAGTTATTATTTTGAGAATGGAAATGAGGTGCGGTCACTCCTCATCAATCTTCAAGCGAAATGCAGAAAAAGCGAGCGGGAAAATATGGCAGAGCGAAGTCTAAGGGCGCTCACAGTAAAACAACAATCAATCATACTTAGTGGGCCATGAAACGTCACAAGATCATGAAGCAGACTGTGACCACAAAAAAATAAACCTGCAAATATGAAAACGAGGCCAAGCTTAGCGCTGGCAAAAATTTAAACATTCAGCGTTCGATCAGCGTGTTGTTAGGCATGTGTATGTTACCGAAGAGACGACAAATTTGTTTCACGTCAAATTTTTGGTTTCAACACTTTTAACAACTATGCTAGTTAGTTTATCTGTAGTATAACAGTAAGCCCTCTTGTAATCGTGATTCAGTGACACATGCTTAAATTGAATATCTAGAGCGGCCATCAGTCTGAAACGGAAAGCAACGCTTGTGCAAAAGAAATTCATGTTTTAGCAAGTATTTCAAAGCTGAGAGAACTACACTGATCAGATCCGCCTCTCTTTCCGTGAAATGATTTCAGAAGTTATTTTTTCGGGCAGTTCATGGAGGCAAAATAACTGCATTGAGAGAAAATAATCTCAATTGACACAGTTCATAGGTGTAGCATCCTGTCATACTCAGCTGTTTAGCTCACTTGATGTTTATTTACAGCACAATTATCAACTGAAAGACCATAAAATCAAGCTTTTGGTACAATTTGGGGTTCAGGACTGTAAACTCAGAAGAGTAGCGCGGCTAGATTTTTGCAGACGGACAACCGAATAGAACACACCTATCCAGATATCTACCGCATGAAATGGTAGCAATTACATTTTACTGCCAGTTTGCAAATGATAGAAAAAACAAGGTTGTCTCACAAATGCGTAAATGCGAGAAGTGGAAGTAGCTTTATTGGGAACTCAAATGAATTGAAACAATGTACTTTGCAATTTTAAGTTTCAGGTAACTACTCTCTGATGTGTTATGGTTTTATCAGATGTTGTGAGGTTGTTGTTGGCTTAGACTTCTGACAAAATGAACAAATATTTTTAAATTGACGCCCAATTAACTCACTGTTTGTTGACTGTGTGGGAGCCGCATATGAACAGAAACCTCCTCTCAATCATTTGCACGATGTTATCACGTGGGACACTTAATAAAACACGATCATTGCAAACCCTCCAGGTGTTCTTGAGCTGCTTAATAAAAGTTTAAAATAGAATACTTACAACATTTCACGTTAGGCCGAAAATTCTCTCAAAGCGGAGAATCCATGATCTAGGCTGAATTTCCGAGACGTCTCGGCTAAAGCCGGAAACTCCGGGAGAAAAATCTAAAAGAACGAGGTATATAACTAGAGAAATTCTTCCTCATTAGCTAGCAAGCCATATGAAAAACAGTGTGTGTGCCGCAGAAGTAACTAATCGAGCAAAATTCAAAGCAATGATAAAAGGCACATACAGGTTAAGCTGCTCTAGTCATCCTACCCCTAGGAACTGGTGGGAGTTTTAAGAACAGGGATAAACAAGAAATCAATTAAGCAGTTCCTTGATTGACATCAGTCATTAGACTTTTTGGTTTCTCCTTTATTTTGAGAAAAACAAACTACACGCCCTCTCCTCTACCGTCTCCACCCAAATCCTTCTCTTTTTGCAGATAAGTGCAAACTCTTTTTAAAGAAACTGACTCTCAGTGTGTTGAATTTAATCCTCAAAGTATTCGCCTTTGAAGAAGTCATGCAATGTCCGGTTTATAAAACAGGAGTCTCTTTATTAAGGGGCTGTCTCTCTAAGAACCACCCCCTCAATTTCGCTTGAAAAATAATTTTTCCTGAAACTCTGGCAACTGAAAGACTTTACCAACAATGGGCGACAAAAGTGTTGAGACACTTGGTAGTAAAATTCGATTTTTGAGCGTCTTGGTCACATTTTGCCCCCTTCCCCCCAAAACAATGTTGATTTTTCTATTTCTTCGACTACACAGACCACAGCGCCCACTCAACATTGAATTGGGGGGCCGGGGGTATCAGAGAATTAACGCTAGATGCAAATAAAATAGTACAAACGCTTAAGTATCGAAAAGCGTCATTTCCTAAAAGTGTCTCAACTACTTTTGTCGCCCATTGTCTGGAGGCTATTTTTGCAAATTGTGGCGATTGCCTTTATATATCCAAGCTCTAGCAAGTTTATTTTTACAAAAGCTACTAAATGCGTAGTTCAGAGTGATTCCTGACTGAAGAAAAAGTGACAAGTGTTTTTTTTTCTTACCGGAATTCCGACACAAAGAAGAAACCTGGTGTATCCCGTTAATAAATGGATCAATATTTAGCCCTCAAGGGGGTGTTTATCGCCACTTTTTCACTTTTAAAGCGTTCAAAGAGTGTCTACCTTACTTTCATTCAACGCAATTCTCACTATGACATCATGGCTATAAGTGTTCTCTTTTTAGTTGTCATATCTTGACAAAAAGACAAAAGTTGTATCGTTCTTAGGCAAAAATCTCTCCATGTCTGGCCTCAATACAATGCTTTACCATAGCCCATTACAGAAACGTGAGAGGACTGGGACAAGTTTCGTTTATTGATTGGAATGAAAATCTAAACATTTCAACTGAAATGCTACTGAATAAAAAGCTATCCAGCCAATTTTAAGAGTTTTCAGCGGAGAATTGTTCAAGAGGGAGCCTTGCAAAAGTTGCAAAGTTCCATGCAAACCCTTCTAATTTTGTGGCTTGTCTACGCAATCCATACAAACCCTCTATTTTAGGTGATGGTTGAAGAACTACCATTTTGCCATTTACCTTCTCTAAATACTACTATTCTTGGTAAAGACTCTCAAATTTAGTTGATCTTTCATTTAAATATCTTAGTTTTTCAAACAACCGTACTCTTTCCCAGTCCTCTCACGTTTCTGCAATAGCCTATTACAGATGACTTCATAATGACGTCACAGTAACATGCACATATCATTTTGATAACGGCATTTTACTGAGCATGTAAAATTTTATATCAACCGATAGCTTAAGTGCTTTTCAACTTTTACTGGGCGAACTTCCAATGGTTTCCCTTTGACAAACCATTTATATAGAAAAGTTAATTAGTTTATTCTATTTTTGACGCTTTATCATTGATAAAACATTGAGAAGTCATGACATGAAGTTCGAAAGCGCGATAAAACTAGTGATCTTATGTAATTTTGTCTGCTGAATAGAATGCTGTTAACGGAATGCTCCTAATACGCAAGTGTGATATAAAAATGATGTCATTACACACGGTCAACTGTCGCTAAACCAATAAAAACGTGTCTTCTGAGCCGGAAAGTTAGTTTTATAACATGGTGTCTGATTTTAATTCCTATTGTACAAAGTTTTTGCTTCCTTTTTCAGTTCAGCGTGAATAACAATTGATTAATGCAAATAAATACAGCTTTTTTCACCGGTAACCATGAGTAACCACGAGTGACCACGGGTAACCAAATGATGGTTAAAAGGATACTCTTAACATTTATTTAATTAATTCATGGTTACCCGTGGTTGACCGTGGTTACCCGTTGATTCTCATGTACAGCGGTCGTTTGAATTACTCACCAAGATAGCCCGCTTTGGGGGTACTACCGGTTGTTTGTAATTCAACAATTACTTCATTATTTATTCATTTTTCGGAGAGAAATAAGGTGGAGATGACCGACACCCTAAATTGGCGATGTCACGCACGAATATCACGCAAGATTACAGTTCCAAAAAAGATGATATTTTCCTTAAATTTTTGTCCTGATGAGTAACCTTGCCATAATTTTCCCATGAGAAGGACCTAAATCTCGGAGTGAAGCGATGGTAGGCATTTCAATAAAGTACTACACCGACTATTTTAGCAAAGACAAGTTTTCTGTTACAGACAATGGGCGACAAAAGTGTTGAGACACTTGGTAGTAAAATTCGATTTTTGAGCGTCTTGGTCACATTTTGCCCCCTTCCCCCCAAAACAATGTTGATTTTTCTATTTCTTCGACTACACAGACCACAGCGCCCACTGTTCTCTTAGCCTTTTTAATCTTGTAAGTAGTTGTTGTGAAATTTCAATAAAGTTTTATTATATACAATAACAATAATAATAATAATAATAATAATAATAATAATTTATTAACAGATCCACCAGGTGGCTCTTCCCTGTTAAAATACAGGAGAATGCAAACAAATACGGGAGAATAAAGGGAATACAGAGAAATGCAGAAGAATACAGGGGAATAAAGGGGAAAGCAGGAGAATGCAGGGGAATCCAAGAATTAAGGAATTACGGAGAAGTTCTAGATACACTTTAATAACCTTACTTAAGGTACATACCCCTTTTGTGCGGACCTCCGTGGAAACAGCATCACACCGCACCGATACCTTCTTCCAGCGAACTACACGGGGTGATTTCTTTAAAATTTAAGCCTTCAAAGCTTGATTTTTCTCCTCGATACCAGACTTGGTTAGTTTGTTATATGATTCTTGAAGAAATCCAGCTCTGAAACGATGTTTCGATAGGGTATTTTAGCCCAAAATGTGGCCATGGAGTCGAGCTTTGTTCGCTTCCAAGAAACTCGATGTAGCTGTGCTCAAGTTTCGAAGGCAAAACCTACCAATTTACTGGAACTGCTAGTGACTGATTCAACAACGTGAAGGCTTGGAAAGTGAATGAAGTTGGAAATAAAACCAAGTTTCGAAGCAGGTAAGCTGTAGTTATAATAAAATCTGCTCGGATAGGTCGATTTTGATATAGGCTTGAATGTCGTAAATGCTCGTACATGTGCTGATACAAACGGCCATAACTTTTGAAATACTGAAATCGTACAGGGGTTTTTTGCATATTTTTGCCGATAAAGGACTACACTTTGCAGCTGTGTAGACTAGAGGTTTCAGCTATGTCCCAAATTTTAAAAATTAGCTCCTAAATTAAATGAAGGCCATTTCCAACCATCGTTCGATGGCGAATAATAGTGTTCAGTAATATGCTTGATTTAGTCTTGCCACTTAAATTGAGACAAACTTGGTTAGTATCTCGGAAAACTAGAAAGGTTTATGAGTAAAATGATATAAGACTCAATGCTACAACCCTGGCCAGAGCTCTTGGGACATAGAGGCAATAAACCCTTAAAAATGACGTATTTTCTCTTCCCCCCTCCCCCCGATGCAATGTTGATGTAAGGCATTCAAGTCAATTTCGATAGACTCAACATTGCTTGGGGGAAGGGGGAACAAAAGGAATGGTTTACTAAAACAACATTGCCAACCTTTTTTTAAGAGGTGGATTCAGAGCTTATTTAACAAAGTGCAATTCCTCTCTTAATTTTCATATCTGTCCCATGATGTTTTGACCAGGGTTTAGATGTTGCGAATGAAATATTTTACGGCGTCACGAAAAATGCCAATTTTATGCTTTTGGAGACGGCGCGACGGGCCCTGACGAGGCGAAGTATTAAATGGCTCCTGACGCGACTAGAAAATCATTTCGAATCAAAAGAAATCTTGTTTTATTCTAACCTTGGTAAAGTCTTTCAGTTGCCAGAGTTTCAGGAAAAATTATTTTTCAAGCGAAATTGAGTGGGTGGTTCTTAGAGAGACAGCCTCTTAAAAGGCTGACTTGGATACTTGGGAAAACTTGATCTCTCTGCAGGGTAAACAGTCCCATAATGCATTTGCGCGGCAAACGTTGATAAGGTGGTTTGCACTGTCATTATATTAAAAATTAAAATTTCTAAATTAAAACATCGACAAGGTGCAGTCTTCAGTTGAAAAGTGTCGTGAAACATGTCAAATTGTTAAATAATTATTTTGGGGCGACTGACAATATAAAGGCAAACATTTATGAAGGGGGGACAAAAGGAATGGTTTACTAAAACAACATTGCCAACCTTTTTTTAAGAGGTGGATTCAGAGTTTATTTAACAAAGTGGAAGCTCTCTCTTAATTTTCATATCTGTCCCATGATGTTTTGACCAGGGTTTAGATGTTGCGAATGAAATATTTTACGGCGTCACGAAAAATGCCAATTTTATGCTTTTGGAGACGGCGCGACGGGCCCTGACGAGGCGAAGTATTAAATGGCTCCTGACGCGACTAGAAAATCATTTCGAATCAAAAGAAATCTTGTTTTATTCTAACCTTGGTAAAGTCTTTCAGTTGCCAGAGTTTCAGGAAAAATTATTTTTCAAGCGAAATTGAGTGGGTGGTTCTTAGAGAGACAGCCTCTAAAGAATGTGTCTCTGTAAGAGCGGTCCGGTCGATTTTGCTTGAGTCACAGATTTAGCTCATCTCTCGTGTGTTGTAAGACATTCATGTACCTATACTAAAACCACAATCCGTTTGATCGGATCTCTTTATTCGTCTGAGTTTTACGGAAATTAAATTTCACTCGAGCGAAGGCCTGTCGTGACACTTTTCAAGACTTAAATTTGAGACAACTTTGGAAGACAATTTACAAAAAACTACGAGGCTCAGCAAAAAACAAATACCACAGCCATGTATATTAACTCTATCTTATTTATTGAGGCGACTTTCGTGAACATCGCTTTTCGATAAAGCAAACAGGAAGACTTGAATGACACCATATCGGTTTGCTAAAGTCACACATGCGAAAACCGATCAAATTTAAGGTTAATTTTTGAAAAAGTGAGGCGTACTCAACTGATCCAACTAACATAGCTAGGAAGTAGGTGCCATAGAAAAGGTAACTACAGAAAAAAACTTTGCGGCCCGACCTTTACTAAAACTTTATAACTCCTTGAACTTACCTTATTTTCGGCAATCTCCAAGTTTGGCCGCCATTTTGAAGGACTTGTCAAGTGAACGTGAAGCGTAGCAGATATAAATCGACCAGGCAGATCTAAAACCGTCAGAAATACATACGAAAGCATTCGAATGAACTTTACGTTCAATTAACAAGCGGCAAAATTTGAAATTGTTCGTTAAACTTACCATTCCTACATTCCCATGCGAACATTTCTTCCAACGATTCAAACACTACAACTAGTGTTCGAATTCCCCTCGTCGATTCCACCGGAATAATTAGTCTGTGCCACCTAAACCTCGACTCGAATGTGAAGTACGAATCAAATAACATAACCACTTTATCTTCGAGGCAACATCGATCACGCTGGTATTTTGATTTTCTGGTGGACAAGAACTGTGATCAGGAAGCGATATTTACATCGTAAGCGTGACCGCTGACCAGCCACTGAGTGAAAACAGTACGGCGCAGTGGCGAGGCGAGGGGTGTGGGGTGGGGGTGGTTGCAGGCAGATTATCAGAAGATTTTTGGAAACGTTCGAACATATGCATTGAAGTATCATAATTAGCTTTAGAACTCTCTGTCTTAATGCCAAGGCAGGTTTGGTCTTGTAGACAACTTTTGTTTTGCTTAGTGTTACTTTTTTTTTTTCGTTCAAATACATTTCGTCCCATAAAGGGCTGGCATCAATTCATAGATTTATGAATAAATCTTTACCATGTAAACAAATGTGTTTTAAAATCGAGATAACCATTAAACGTGACCGCAGACCAGTCGCTGAGTGAAAATAGTACGGCGCGGGGTGGAGCGGGTTGGGGCTTATCGTAAGATATTGGAATACATGCTAGAGAAGCTTTAGCACTCTCATACTAAACAGTGAAGGCATATTTCGTCGAACAGACAACTAATTTTATTTTAATCTCATAACTTTTTTCCTTCAAATTATAACTGGTATTAATCAATATAGTTATTAAATATTTTTAACCAGGGTAACCATATGACTTTTTTGGTTGTCATCAGTGGTACGTTTATTTATGCCCCATTGCACGGTATGAACATCACACTTACAATTTTTCCGTTCCCAAGAATGCGTGCAAAATCATTGCTTTATACAAAGCTGACTGTAAAACATGATTTTCCGTAACAGAAACCAATGTCATCTACGTATGGTGTTAACAAAACTGGCAATATACAATATTTAGCGTTTTCCACTTATAGACCTAACATGCAATTTTCAAGTGAACTACGCTAGTTTCAGCTCATTCCTTGATTCCCTCTGACCTTTTATCACTAAACCCAGTCCCTGTTCTTTTCATCTGCAATTATCCTGTACTTTTTTATTTCATGGGACAAGGACAAAGTAGGCCGATTTTTTTGGTGCATCA
>JAHPZR010049489.1:0-26133 GCA_019787425.1 Platygyra sinensis | reverse complement strand
TTTCTGTTTCTTCTATTTCTAAAGGGAAATGATCATATTTCCTATGAAATATTTTATTTAATTTTTACTGTGCAAATGTATATGAACACATGCCTAAACATGGCCACCTCTTGGAATCAAACAAGCACAACAGCTCTTGCCAAATTTTGTACACTTAGTTACAACATTTGAAAATAAATTCTTTTGAGTGCCTTCTCTGTTTCCATGATGGTTACTTAAAGAGGAAGTTGGGGGGGGGGGGGGTGCAAAATGTTGTAGACCTCCTGTTTTGGCTGTAGAGTTGCAAAATCAGCAAACATACAATAGAACCATTCAAATCAATTCACACAAACATATTTTTTAAAATATTTACTAAATCTGCAAACTAAAGTTCTCACAAAAACAACAGGTGAGCACAAAAACAGAATTACCTAATAAGTACAAACGATTTTCTTATTTACAAAATTAATTATGATGGCCTTGTTAAAAAATTCATGTGATTTTATAAAATTTTCAAGGTTAGAAAAATAAGGTATGCTCAAAGTGATCTTAAATTCATACCATTCGTTAATTATTAGCTACTGAACAAGTTTGTTTTGAGCATGATGTTCACAAACTCTTCCCGATCAACTTCACTGTCACCATCTTTGTCGGCTTCTTGTATCATTTCCTTGAGTTCCTGCTCATTTAACTTTACTCCACAGAGTCTGGAAACTTGCTTCAGATTGGCCAGTGAAATCTTTCCTGTTTTATCTGTTGACAAAGAAGATGTTTGGGTATTGCTGAGTAAGATACTGTCTGTGTCAGTAGCTGTAAGTGTAAGTTTGCTGTGTTCCAAACCACTTTCAAATGGTAAATATTCTATTATGGTACTGTAGTCTCATGTAGAGCCATTATTAGGGTTGTCAGGCAGTGCTTCTTGTTGTGCGAAGATCCTAATAATGGCTGTGGAGGAGACTACCTACATGCAGACACTTGATCATTTTTGAAAGTGGACTCTTATAGCAAGTCCTACCGTACAATAACATGAATGAATTTTACAACTAATAATACAAAAGAAAAAAATTACTCTGTTTTGATTGGCTGAGAGTAGTGGAGTTCAAGTGTAATACCAGTGCAAAAAGTATAACTTACACCATAATTTTGGATTATGATTGGTGGAAAGACGATGAGAAATTTTATAGGCCAATGATATCATGTAAAACGATGACAAATTTTTGTGCTGAAACAAGATTTGTCAAATGCAAAAAATGGCTTTGAACAAGAAATATCCTCCAGCATTTCCAGCAATTTCAGTGCTTTGAAAACTCTACCAAATTAATTCCAAATTAAACGCAAAACCATATGATTACCTACATGTATGCTAAAAAACTCAACTTTCACTTAATGTGAAAAATGTGATCATATCTCTATCTGTACAGTACCCAACTAGACAATGAACACCACACATTTTTTCATCATAACATAATTATAGGCCTTCTGCAACAGATGGCCATGTGGTACAATGTCCACCATGCTGGAAGGTACATGTATTATACATGCTGGGGCATAAATTAAAACAAAGAAAAAGTTTGACTGGTTGAAATCTCTTCGACTTGGAGGCTTTCACATTCCTTTGCCCCCCAGAATGGTACAATGTACCCTCCAGGAGGGCAAAAGATGTCATTTTGTTGCAAAAGGCCTATTTTTACTTCTGCCATTAAAGTTGTAAAAAAAAATTAACTTCATAACAATTACTGCAGATTTGGTGTTGGTTACTCACCTGTATCAAACATCTTGAAACCCTAGGATTAAAATAATATTGTAACATGAAAAGAACATACTACAATATCAGAGATTTTATGTGCACTAAAAACTGATACCATCAATCAAGAAAGATTGAGTTTAAACCTCAGATGACCAAACTGCAAAGTACACAAGAGGCAGAGTACATAATCCATTTCTGTAGCACATGGCAAGAACTAAAATTAATCTTAAGTATCTAGTCTCCCACACATTAATCCCTCCCTTGTTCCTGTAGTTTACTAGCAGAGGTTACTTCTGTCAGTGCTGAAGCAAGTGCTGTAACCATCCAACAACAACAACGACACCGCTTTGAATTCATTCCACACATTCTCTCTTTTTCATGCATGCTTATATGTCATGAACAGTAATATCTTGAGGAAATGCAAATATCACACATTGTAAATACAAGATTTTCCAAAATGATATTTGAATATTAAATAATAAAATAATATAGAATCATATGCAGATACCTGAACAATTTCATTGTGGACATCTCTTCCATCCCCTTGTCTGGCAATTATAAATTCCAAAAACTCATCAAATTCAATTGACCTGTAGGTAATAAAATGTTGAACAAAATAGAACCATCATGAATGATCAATGAATATTTTGATCTGTATGTATTTAATTTATAATTAATTTTCATTAAGTGGATTCCATATAATGACCTACTCACATTTGGCTTGACAGCTCAGTTGGTAGAGTGCTGCACCAGTATTGCAGGGTCATGGGTTTTAATCCCTTTAAATGTGGCATTTTTCAGGCTTTATCACAACTACTTAAAAATTTTGTTAGGATTTAACTGTCAGTGATGATCTTTCTCCTTTAGACTTAAATCTTTTACTAGTTGCAGATTGATTAATTAAATAAATTACATTTTATAATTACAGGTGTATTCTATTTCAAGCAAACTTCTGTTGAATGATGTTACTAACTTGAAGTAAAATTACATACACTGGATAGCCAGGTTTATTACATATAAACACCAGTGAAATACCAAGTGAGCTTTCGCGCTAAAACTTAATTCATATCTTCACACGTCAAAATAACATGACTTGTTATCTTCACACGTGAAGAGATCACTGTCATTATGGTTACATAATAAATCATGCCTTTTTCACTGTTTATATGATAAACAGAATATTACATGCTCACTTGTGGATATGAATTTTGTCTTCTCGTGTTCAACTCGATATCTCACTCGTTTGCTGTACTCACTCATGAGATATAGAGTTGAACACTCAAAGATAAAATTCATATCCGTGCACGGGCATGTAATATCCTCTACAGCTTCAATGAAGCAGTACCTTCAGACTGTGTTATAGACCCTTAGACATCCTTAGCATCGCATTCAAGTGAAAATTCCTTTGACTTTGTCTTGAAACATGCATGTGAGGCAAAGGATGTACCAAGTATTGTTATTTAAATTTAGGTGCCATTTATGCAATGGGTCTATACAATGTGTAAAACTGACAACACTAAATTATCTGCAACATTGTTAGATATCTTCAAAACACATGAATGAAGCCCTACCCTGATTTGTCAATATCCAAGTCAGCTGTGAATTTAAAAAAAGGTATCAACTGAAGTAAGTTTGATAGTAAATGAAAATGTATTTATAAACATCCTTTACTACATCTGTAGGGTAATACACACAGCCAGGGAAGATGCATTGAATGTTTGGTGGGGCTGTGCTTTCAAGGAATCACAAATTCTTGCTTTTGGGTGTTTCTTTCCACCTCTATTGGTTTCCCCAACCTTTAACTGGAAAGTCTCAGGGTCTCATGTAAAGATTATTAGAAGTAAAACTTTCAAAGTGATGTGAAAATGTGATTGATACAAAGCAGTCTTGGAGCCTTTGATCATCTAGAAGTGTCAAACTAGTACTTAGTAAAGTATAACGGTGGGAATTGTAAACTAAGTTAACTACATGTAGGCCCTCTCTGCTGTATAAATTAATATTAATCATTATTAATATTAATTTTTTTAATGTATTTTTATAACATAGATAGGACCCTGCGCGCGCTCTGATTGGTCAAAAACCTATGTTTTATCAGAGTATAAAACACAGAAAAAGCGTGTTTTATTGTTTTGCGCGCATAAAATCTATATCATAAAGCAAATGAAGAAGCCTAAGCCGTGTATTACACTGTGATAAAACACTCCAGTCATTTGAGAACACTCGAGAAATGTAGAAAACACTCGCCCGCGGCTCGTGCTCTCTACATTTCCCTCGTGTTCTCAAATGCCTGTTGTGTTTTATCACAGTGTAATACACGGCTTAGGCTTCTTTATTTGTTAAATATACCGCACACATCAGATAGTCTCATAGCAGTTTAAAATTCTTCTATTGGGTTAGATCGGAGGTCAGCTTGTGTGATATCACTTGACTGTACATGTGTAACATAATTAACACCTTATCTCCATAGAAACTTCACATTGAGACTAGAGTACTTAGTATTGTGTTTACCTATCATGTCCTCTATGGATTCCCTTGAAATCTTAAACCCTAATGCTCTCATAGCCTTCCTGAGTTCTCGGGCATCAATTGACCTACAAGTTCAACACATCTATGATATGCTTTCTATGGTCTATTTCCTCATACATGTAAACAATGAATCATTCAAGAGAATTTGTTTAATTAAGGGGTCAACTATAATTTTAAGGATCATCTATTAACAACTTACCACATACCACAAGAACTACAGTCCAGTTGTAAAAAGTTAGTAGAACTGCATGTATTTAAATTACTAGAGAAACAAAAGTTTCCATGGAGGGCCTGTTACAGACATTCACTAGTTAGAGAGCAGCATTTAAAAGCAGCAAGTGGAAAAGAGGCTTAGGCTGAGGAGTCAGCATCCTCACCTTTCTATCTGTAGACTTGCCTAGTACATTCTTTGCCTGTTCAAACCATTTCAAGGGACTTCAGGAGGATCTTGATGATTCTCAATCAAGATTCTCAAACACCTTAAAGTGAGTATTTCCAAAGTTTGTGACACAAATATTTGAGGATCTCAAGGAACTTCAATCAGAGGTTTGCAACTGCTCAAAGATCTTGAAGGATCACTTGAAAGGTCTTTCCTGAGATTTTTCCAAGACCTTTCAAGGATCCTCAAAAGTCCATGTAGGTCCTTATTAAAGGTCTAAGAGATTCTTAAAGATCCTGAAAAGGTGCACCAGGATACATTTATCTTCCTTTTGCCTAACTGCCAAGCCCTAAGTAAATACCTGGAACAGACTTATAATATGACTGACCTTAATTCTACCAACTCCGCTAGTAAAAAATAAGTTGGTGTCCTAGTCTCCAGATTAAGTGGTGCAGGCTTGAGCCCTGACCTGGGACATTGTGTTGTGTTCTTGGGCAAGACATGTTACACCCACAGTGCCTCAGTCTCCACCCAGGTGTACAAATAGGTACCAGTAAACTTAATGCTAGGGGGTAACCAGGGCTGTGATGGACTAGCATCCCATCCAGGGAGGAGTAGAAATGCTCCTAGTAACTTCATGCTACAGAATATGGGTTAATCACCAGCCTGATTGGGCAGTCTTGACTTGTATGCACTGTTAATCATCATTAGTATGGTGGTTAGATCACACAATGTTTTGCTTTGTCCATAGCTCTTGACAAACTAAAGTTATCTGCTGCTAACTTTAGAGTACTTACCCACTCTTATCTGTGTCAAACACATCAAAAACAAGTTTCAGATCTCTAATCTCCTGTGGTGTGAGCTGTTCATAGGCTCTTGAGGTGACTTTGCCCTTCATGAACCTCCTCTTATTTTGCAGCTCGCCCTCAAACAAGGCTTGAGAGAGCTACCCAATACAAAATACAGAAGAATTACTATGATGTGCGATGAGACCATTGGTTCAAGGACGTATACAAAACATGGACCGGGGTCCATGGACCATCCCATGGACCACCCCTAATTTTCAACAGGAAATCTCCCCCTTTATCGGAGGTCAGGGTATGAACAAAAACACGGACTCGTATAATTTATTGCTTACGTCCTTGAGGGTTTGTCTCGTAATAGCGGGTTGCTTTGGGATCGCACCTCGTAAATGGAAAGACCACAAACTCGTTTTGAGATACAGAAGATCTAGTGCATTTCTACTTCCAATATTTTCATTCCAGCTTGTAAATTTAATCGGAGAGCAAGAATGTATTCAGTATTCGTATTGAACGAAGCGTGACCTTGGAGGGGGTAGGTTGCCGGATAACATAACTCGCTCCAGCCCCTTCATGCTCCCTCATCCAAGATGGCAGTAAGTGATGGCAGTTGCCTTGAAACGATCCAAAGATCAGGTGAGTATTTATTGCTCGTACCCACAAAGTACGCCTGTATTGGAAGCTATGTACAGTCCCAAGACTTTGTTGTACTACCCCGCGTAAAACCGCTAACCCGCTGTTACGAGACAAACACTCAAGGACGTAAGCAATAAATACGAGTCTGTGTTTTTGTTCATACCCTGACCTCCGGTAAATTTTCATATTAACAGGGGCGATTTCCTGTTGAAAATTAGGGGTGGTCCATGGGCCGGGTCCATGGACCGGGTCCACAGGGTGGTCCATGGACCAGCCCATGGACCTGGTCCATGGACCCCGGTCCATGTTTTGTATACGTCCATTGGTTCAATTAGGAATCTTGCTATTATATACATGTATTTGTTTAAACCTCATCTGTTTAGGGTAACAGAGCCACTTTAATATTGTAAGAAACATCTGGTTCACACTTGTAAGGATACATTTCTAAAGTTTGGTCAAAGTTTTGCTTGATTTTTATAGAGGCTGGTGCGAGTCTGGTTTATCTCTGACAGTGTGTAAAACACAAAAGGCCAGAGCAGGTTGAGATATTGACTGTGCCATGACCAATAAGGTGGCAGATAAAACCACAGGCCTGGCAGGGACAATTTCATTTATGTCCCTTCTGTCCACGAGTTCACTCACGACGCAAAAAGATCCACAAATAAATAATTACAATGGTCATCTAAACATGAATATCGTTATAATATCGGAAAACAAACAGTATTCCTTTTGTTTCTGACTAATGATTCATTAGTTAGAAATTCTAAGATAAGGAATTGCCTTCTGAATGTTCTTTATTTTCCAATATTTTTTGCTTTTTTTTTGTACTTCATAAGGCCCCTCCGCCATTGTCCTACTCAACGAGACGGTTGAAATTCAAGGCAGTTTAGCTCCAAAAATATTTCTCAATCCTCTGTAAATATTGAGCTAACTTATTAAGCTTCACCTTATAGTTGAGGGCTAACTAGAGTCGACTGTCGGAACAAAGGAATTATAACGAAGGTATCAACTTATTTAGCACTCACCCTTTCTCTCGATGAAATGCCACTTCGGCTGTTACCTGCTACGCTAAGTGTCTCAGAAGCCATTTGTTGTACCATGGTTTTGTTTGGAACATTTCCCAGTTGTATGGAACTTTCACGATCATCTGCAGACTTGCTTGATTTCTTTTTGCCCTTTTTCTTGCCCGCCTTTTTTGGCATAGTGAGTCAAAATACCTCCAAGGTATCTCACGTGGCAATCTCTCATAGAAAAATCGGAAGCAACAACGATTACAAGGATTGTAAAAGAGATCAGATCAAGGAGAAGAAACTGAACCGTCCGCCATATTGTTTACTTCGTTGTCACCAGTTACACTCGATCCAGTCCGCTCTCAATTTTTTTTGTCTCGAACTCGGGAGGGAGTGTGGGACACGGAGGAGAGGGGGGGGGGGCGGGGAGAGGTGGGTGGGGGGGAGGGAGAGCTTTTTTCATGGACAAACACCATCCTGGTTTTCCTAAGTGAAACGGTGAGCTCTTTAAAGGGGCACTGTCACGGTATTTTAGCGTCATTTTACAATGCCGAAATATGTTCTTGCATCAATGGGAACCCAAAAATAATGATGCAGTTTTGTTACCTAGGACTTTATCACTACACCGAAACCATTTATTGCTACCTAGCACTTAGTTTGGCAAGGATGGAAATGGATTGAAATTTGAAAAAACTAATCAGTTTTTTCAAAATCTAGAGCCATTCCTTGAAAATATTGCCAGAAATTCATTATGGTTTGCTCCCTGATCCACCAATTGTTTGATAAGTTTCCCTTAGTCCATCTTAGCATTTTGGGAACGAGTAAAGGTATCAGGTAGAGATTTCAGCAACGAATGAAGCTGAAAACAGCAAAACTCCTGTGACAGTGCTCCTTTAACCGATAAAAGAATTAGGGACAGAGAAGGTTGGCAGATTTAATTTAATTTTTAAAAAACAGCTGTATAAATAGCAACAATAAAAGCAAGTGACACACTCGAACACCAACCCACGGTCTGGCCAGTACCTTACACATGCACACAGCCATATATGGCTGTGCGCATGCGTTAGGTACTGGCCAGACCGTGGGTTGGTGTTCGAGTGTGTCACTTGCTGTTATTGTTGTTATATAAATAGCAGTTCCTAATTTCATTTCCTAACACTAAAACAAGTTAGCCCAAATTTTGAAATGTCTCAAGCTGAATGCGTCACTAATTAATAAATATTCTACTGCACTGAAATATAAGTAACATTGAAAACGAATGGTCGCTGACTCTGGTTTGCTCGCCGCTGAATACAATTTGCTCTGTGCAAGTTGTTTGAGCTGTTTCCCACCTCACTGCGATAATACAAATCAAGTTATCTAATGCTTTTGTTGAGCGGTGCTTCATTGGAAGCTTGTCTGAAAGTGAAAATTTGATTTTAAAGGGGCTCAGTCACGGCATCTTGAGTTATTTTGAACATCGAAAAAAATAACCGTTAAATTGAAGGAAACCTAAAAATAACACTTTATAAAGATAGGAAAACATCAAAGAGATAATAATAAACCATAAAGGAACAAGGATGGTTAAGGATGGAGAAGATTGACACGGATTGCAACAACGAATTTGAAAAGTTTAGCTAAGCTTTTCAAACGTGACTGAGCCCCTTTAAAATTCTCTGAACCTGCTCATTACCAAGAGTATGTCAAACGAAAAATCTAGACTATAACTGTGAGATCATTTCATTTAATATTTGAAAGGCATATTCTGCCAACACCGGCAGATATTTTTTTTCTGACACTCAAAAACAAAAATTAGAAAGGAGGAACTAACAGAGACGTTCTTAACGGTGCTGAAGTGGACATTACGCTCAATGTAACTTAATGGGATTAAATTCACTCGAATAATAAAGTAACCTACAAATAATAAACCTATTAGTGATAAGTAATAAATCTTAAAGGTACTTTTTTAGCAATAATTTTCTTAGCGAAAATTTCGTCTCTTTTTCGCCCTTATCCATGTACAAGCTTCGGCCTTCACTTGAGTGATTTCTTTGAGACTAAAAATAAAAACAAAAAGAGAGATGCAACAATTCTATGATGTCAGTTTAGTTAATACTGAGCCTATTCTCTCGGTTGTAGAGCACCATACCACCCCATAGCCCCTGTTTCCTCAAACCTGTTTTATATCTTTGTGTAATACAACTTGTACTGTGTCCAAAGCATCCAGACGTTTCTGGTTTTTCAGTGGCCACGTGTCAGTCATGCCGTCATATCACGTACTGTAATCATCAAATCTGATCCCTGATTGTATTCGGGGCTGATCGAGGATTTTTCAAGGGGGGCGCAGTGACTGATGCTTTGGAGTGGCAAAATCAATGGGACATGTTTCTAAAATGTTGCAATTTGAGAAATGCAGCCTAATAGAAAACCGTTTCACTAGTAATGCCACAAAGTAAAAATCGTGATGAAGTAACTGTACAGAGAGCTTGTCTTTGTTTAAGCCATGATACTCACAACCTTTCTCAACTTTTTTTTCTCTTGATTTGCTTCCCCAAAACGGGGGTGGCTAGCCACCCAATACACCCCCCTAAATCTGTTATTGTACTTACTTGTTAATAGACTACGCTCTTGTGGCCCATCCACCCTGCCATCAGCATAGGAAGGCTCAAAATGATCTGTTTGTATCCCTTTGTCGCATCTTTTCTTTAAGTATTGGGTGTTTTGGCGTTGTTCCTCCTTGACCACCCCTCCTTGTTGACCTGTTTTAAGTGTGGTATCAATAACACCACTGTCTTGCACGGCGCCGGTAATGGTAGGCGCGTCCATTTTTCCTGTTTCCAACTGTTCATTAACGACGTTACTTTCAGCCAAGCCGTGGATATCGCCTTGCAAATCGTTAAGGGGCAAAAGCAAAGCCAGACAGCAGGATACAGAGCAGTGCGGATGCTTGCACCATTCCGTGAGGTAACGGTGCAGAATCACTGTGTACTGAACTGAAAGCAAACGAGAAATAGAGAAGGGGTTTCTATAACTCCCAGCAAAATACTTTTCTAATTCTTTTTAACGGTTAAAATAGTTTGTCTTCTGTGATTCGCCGGTGATGATACTCAGTCAAGGGATTGGTTACTAGCATTTCGACAACCTGGCCGGAAGTGATTATTGTCTCAGTCAAGTGTAAAGTTGTTTGTAATTGGTAACCTTAAGTCGATTGTCCTTGGAATGGAGTTTTCAGATTTGCCCTCATTATATTGGCGTCAAGACTCGCGAATAGGCAGTATTGGGTAAGTTGATGTCAGTTTTGAAAACCTATCGAATTAGTCAAAGTAGCTCTGATTCGATGTCAGCGGTTTTTGCGTCGAGTTTTTGAGGATTTGAATATATGTACCTATAATTTTATTCCAAGTTCATTATTAATTTAAAGACTTGAATCAGTCCGATTGCAATTTTGAAAGCATTCTCACTCGTATTTTAAATGATAATTGGGACCTCGACGCAACTACCACCCAACGATTCATGCGTGATTCGTCTAGATGTATTATTTCACTAATTACAATATTTAGATGGAAAGCCGAGTTAGCCTTAGCTGTTTGTAATGCAGTACTTCAATCATCCCCGACGGATCATCACCTTAACGTGGTGGGGTGGTTTGCGTGTCCCAATGACCTCTAGAGCTACGTCGACGGGAGCTTTTGAGCCCTGTTGGGTACCATGCCGAACAGGTCGAAAGGTAGGGACCAGACGAAGAATGATCCACTGGTCCTCCAGGTTGGGGCTGACAACCCCATCTTATAAAAACGTAATGATTACAGAAACCAGAAGCAGGAGCATTTCATTTGAAAACGGAGGGAACACCATGACCGTACCGCTCGCAGTAGATGCACGATGACACTCGGAGTCAAACCCGAATGGAAACACCCGAGCCGACAGGGTCACTGGTGCACCCTAAAAAACACTTGGAAGATAGGAAATTGGAATGTGCGCACGTTGTATAGAACAGGGAACCTTGCACAAGCAGCAAGAGAGATGAACAGGAGAGGAATATCCATTATGGGTATAAGCGAAACACACTGGATCGGTCAGGGTAAACTACAAATTGCAGAGGGAGAGACCATTATCTACTCTGGTGGGGAGGATGACATACACAGAGCAGGGTAGGTATATTGATGTCACAAGATGCAGACTGGGGCTCTTATAGAATGGACACCAGTCAGTGAGAGGATAATTCAAGCTCGTTTTCACTCAAGGCACATCAAACTAACGGTAATACATGTCTATGCCCCAACCGAGGATGCAGATGAAGAGACCAAAGATGAGTTCTATGCAAGACTACACACAGTAATTTTCAAGGAGTTATTTCAACTCCAAAAATGGAGTTAAAATTTTCGGTTCAAAATAATCCCTTTTCTGGAGTTATTTTTACTCTTTTGTGGGAGTTATTTTAAACCCAATATCGGTGTAACTTTTACTCCTAATGTGGAGTTATTTTTACTTCTGGTGGAGTTATTTCAACTCCAAAAATGGAGTTAAAATTTTCGGTTCAAAATAATCCCTTTTCTGGAGTTATTTTAACTCTTTTAGTGGGAGTTATTTTAAACCCAATATCGGTGTAACTTTTACTCCTAATGTGGAGTTATTTTTACTTCTGGTGGAGTTATTTAAACCCCAAAATCGGAGTTAAAAATTTAGGTTCAAAATTACTCCTTTTTCGGGGTTATTTCAACTCCTAAATTTTAACTACAAATCTGGAGTTGATTTTACTCTACTTGGAGTTATTATAACACCAAGAAAGAATCCCTTTTAGGGGTTGTTTTAACTCCAAATGTGTCAACTCCACTTGTACTGAATTCATGAATTTTCAGCTAGGAGCTGCAATGTTACTCCTCCATAGCTGAAAAGGAACTCACGCATTCAAATTGAAACTACATGCACATTATTGGCTAAATAGAGTACACGTGCTCATAACTAAACATATGTTTATTGAGGCATAAGAAATCATTATAACACATGCATGATATAATTATATATTATTTCTTTAAGATAAATTCAGAGCTATATTATAATGTTAAATCTGAAAATCAAAATTTATAGCAATATAATTTCTAGTAAACCTTATACTTTATCAAAGACTAAAATCATGCAAAAGAACATGCAAATGACTGCCAATAATAAATTTTCTCCATAAAATCTGAATTGAAATTGTGTTTCAGATTGTGATCGTTGTAAAATTTGTGTAATGTTACATGAAAATTTTCTTAATTTTTTTTCACATAGTATACACTGTAGGTGGCCCAGACCTATTTATTTAAATGTGTGGTATAATTATTAATCTTATGGAAATTTATAAAGCTTTTAACCCTAATAGAATCTGTATTATTTTTTGTTCAGGAAAGTAAATATTGTATTTGTTGTGTAGTGCCTCAATTGAAGTATAACTTTGAAAGTCTACATACATTGTACATCTAGTGTTAATACCTATTTTGTCCACAAAATCCCAAATTAGTTTTGAATTCTATCATTTGTATTAGGCCTCTTGATACAAGAATTTGAAAGCTCTGATTGACTCCACTTCAACACTACCGTCTAGCTCATATTCTATAGGTGATGAAATCATTCGCACAAATAGTTTAAAATTATAGTTGAATTCCATGTTTGAACATGATTATAATAATTATTCCACACATTAAAGAAAAAATATTTGTACACCACCCAAGATACTAAGACTAAGAAGACTAAGGCAAATCTCACCATTTTTTCTGCATATATACCATATCTGCTGCTCAGAGGTTTCAGGCTCTAAGGGTTTTTTTAGGGTTATACTCAATATTATCATGGTCACCAAAACAATATTTTTTAGGGAACTGTACTGAAACACAACAAAAAAGCCAAGGAGAATGACAAAAAATGCACTACTTTAGTATTCGCAATATTTTATGGGACTCTGTATGTGTGATTTCCACCAAAATTTGAATTGGTGTATTAGATAAACTGTTTCTGTGCAATTATGATTGTTGATGTGGTCCCTATGGTTGCTATAGTTCTTTATGTTTTAGTATATAAACTGCAGCATGGTCAAATTGGTCTGAATACTATTTTTAAGTTTTGTTCACTGTGGCCACTGTAAAAGCAGGGATACTAAAAATGGTAAAGTGTTAATGGTAAAATCCTCTGATTTAAAAATTCTGCCTGGGAGTACCAAGAACATTTCCTGCATATCACAGGGAACAAGTATTTCAGACTTCCACTATGCATATCAATGGCAAATATTGCTCTACTTAACCTTAAATTTCTCTAGGTTTGCATGACCACTTGTTCACCCTATGACAATTTCCATAAATCATTTAATTGACACTAGTATATTGCAACACATTCAGGGCCTCTTCATATGAGCCCGGTAACCGGGACAAATTCTGTGATGTGTTCATATGGGAAATTTCAGCCCGGTCGACCTGGATGAATTCAAGAACCACAACCTAAATGGTGGAACATAACCTTATATTGTTCGCGACTGTCATAGCTTTGTGGACTCTTTTAACTTTTCTAATAAAGCTAATTCACATACTCCTAAAGTGGAAATACATACAAGACCAAAGTTATGCCATTTTGGCCGCTATGTGGTGAGAGCGAAGCTATTTTGTCTAAATTGTTTCATCCCGGTCACCAGGCTGGAGTGTTCATATGGGGAAAATTTCATCCTGGTTAACAAGGTCTCAGTAACCGGGCCAGGCAGGCCTCTCATATGAACATATTGATATTTTTACAAAGGAAAGAGTGGCGAGGCGAGATCTCAGAAACCGAGCCAGCCCAGTTGACCAGGCTCATATGAATAGGCCCTAAAGGACATACAAGGCTGCTGCCTAACAGGAGCCCAGCAGACTGGGACACCCAAGAGAGTCCTTTGGGTGCCTAAATTTTTGCAGCTGCTCCCAAAACATTAACTGTTGGGCTCCCAACTTTTTGGCTTTTGCCCTTCTGGGCTCCTTGAAAAATTTGTTAGGCAACAGCCTTGGACATATGAAATCTGCGCATGACATTAGCAGACTCGAGTTAGCCTGAATAGAGTTCAGGCTACCCTGTTTATGATATGGCAATGCGACACATTAGTTAAAAGAATCTGCAGTCTGTAGTGTGGCAGTCTGCTATTGCCATACACAGATTCGAAATTAAAGTTTGTTACAAAAATTGAAGTTGTATTGACCCCAAACAGGAGCTCCTGCCCCAAGTTCCTGAATTGGCTGAAAACCACTGACAGCAAGTGAGCTGTCCTCGCCCTAAAAGAAAAAAAAACAGTATCTGTGAACCTAAGGTTTACGGTCATTTCGATATTATGCACCTATCAATGGTTTGCCCCAGAATGGGGGGTTTGGACAACCCAGGGGAATTAGACTGCATAAAGTGCACGTGGGTTGGGATTTTGACATCCACAACAATCCCGGGGTGGGACATTTGACATGACCGCCACCTTGAAAAGTCGAGAGAATCTGGGAATGAGTGACGAGTGGTGCACCATCTTGAACATACCCAAAATTCATGTGAGCAAGTTTTCCGTGTCCAAGAATACAGTATTGTGTTGCTCTTTTTTAAAGCAAAAATGTTTTTTTTTGTACCCATCACTGCCCTGTCTTTAAAGTTCTATAACATAACATATTTCTCCTTCAACTTTGAGAAGAAAAATGTTCATACAAAAGCTCATTTAGATCAAAATTTTCTTCCTACTTACATGTCTTCACTAGATGCCACCCTGCCATAAGTTTTCGATATTCTCTGTGTTTATAGATTTGCTAGTATACTCCAAATGTAAAATTAAATGAAATTCTGGTCAATTCTAGACCTCAGTTACAAACATCGATTGAAACTATATGACCTATTTCAGGTGTGACATACAAATGAATCCAGAAACCTAGCCAAATCTCACCAATGATGACAAGTAGTGCTTTTAATAATTTATTCTCACCTTCTGATACATGTACTTCTGTGTTGATTTTCAACAATTCTACCCTATAAATTTGTGTCTACAAGAAGTACAATTGTGGTCCCAGGGGTGGCGAATTTGACTTATTAATGGCACCCAAGAGTGGGGAAATTGACATTTGGAAACCTGAAAATGTCAATTTCTCCTGGGTTGCCCGAACCCATCATCCTGGGGCAAACCATTGGGAGCATTCTAGAATACCCCGCCACTTTTGATCGCTAGTAAGACACTGCTTCCGCAGTCCCGCAGTCCACGTAATTCTGAATTCGTAATGGCTAGTGCTTCCGCAGCGGAAGGAAAATGAATATTAATTGGGTCTAGAACTAGTGCTCCCTCAGTCCCGCACTCCCGCAGTGGGAAGGAATAAATATTAAATAGGTATAGAACTAGTGCTCCTGCAGTCCGGCACTCCCGCAGTGGAAGGAAATGAATATTAAATAGGTATAGAACTAGTGTTCCGCAGTCCCGCACTACCAGAGTGGAAGGAAAGGAATATAATTGCGTTATAGAAACTGGTGCTCCCGCAGTCGTTTGTTTTGTTGTGGTTTCGGAATAGATTGACAAGCAAAGGTGAAACTTCCACCATTCGGCGTAAGAAATCATAACTTCGCTTTCTTACTTGGCTGAATTCAATGTCAAGATGTAAGAACAGGGGAAGGCGAATTATTTGAAATCTTCTTAAGAGTTGGAAAAAATGTTATAATGTATAGGCGATGCTATGCGCGGTGGCGCAGTGATTACGCGGTACACTACGTACCTTTTAGATTATATGTAAATACACCTGTAACTTTAGTAGTTCTGGTTTAGAATAAAAATGAAAGCGATTACCCGGAGTGACTTTTTTGCGAGTAACGCTTTACTAAGAAATCGCTGAAAAGCTTTACTCAAATTTGACGACTGCGGCAGCGCGGGAGTAACGCTTCAACACGAAAACCGTATGTAAATAAGATGACTGCGGGACTTGCGGGGAGCGCGGGAGCAGGTTTTTAAGCTCTAGATTTTAAGGTGGCGGGTTCTGGCGAACAACGTATGCAAATAAGATGACTGCGGGACTGCGGGAGCAGGTTTTAAAATTTTAGATTTTAGTGGCGGGGTATTCTAGAATCTAGCCAACCATTGATAGGTGCATTAGTCGTTTCGATCCGGCCAAGTCTTCAGTATCTTTCATTTCAACGGAGTGTCGCATCAGTTTATTATTTACCATAAAAAGTAACAATTTTCTTAAGCGAATCAAGATAAATGGCAGATGTATCGAATTGATTTTAGTTTGTATCGAATCGACCTTAGATGTGTATGGAAACGACCGGATACCCTGTGAGTGCTTACACAACTTTACACATGGAATTGAAGTAGCAACAAAACTCAACAAAGACTCACCTCGGACCCGTTGCATGTACACGATCACATTGAGGGGCTTCATTAATTGCCTGTAACTTAATTCATACATTACCGATTAAAAGGCTTTTCAATGAAAGGTTTGTCATAGGCTTACACTGTAAAACATGTACAAGCACACACAAGACTGAAGAGTTATAGTTCACACGAATGCCGTCGAGTGTTTTCGTACATCTATAATTTCAACCGAACCTCCGCTCCATCTCAAAAGTTAAGCAAGAAAACGACAGGAAATAAAAGCAAAAGTAAAAAACTAACCTGCTGGATCGTTTTTCGTCGTGGATAGCCCGATATATCAGCAACAATTCGCAAAGAAATGTAAGAGATAAACACTCCAACCGTTAAAACTGTCCGCCGCGCAAACTTTGATCACATGCAATTTGATCACATGTCACGTGTCATTGGAAGGCTTGTGGTCCAGGGTGGGGAAAGTAGCCAGCGACGTGTATTTCGACAGCATATTATTTGTCTTCTTCTTTTTTGCTCTAAATTAACTAATAGAATAAAAGTGTACCTAAAGTTGGCTTTTTCTACTGATGGTTTTCTGTTAACTTAAGGATTCTTACAAAGTTAACAAAGTCCAGGGTGGTATGGGTAAGATAAGAAGACCATACGCGCCATGCGGGCACAGGAAATGACCTTTGGCCCCCTTTGGCCATGACTACTAGACTGTGTTGCATTTGGATGTCACGCTCGCTCATTTGTTTTGAGTTCTTCCCCAAGGCCAAGAAGGACATCCGAGCAAAATAGAGAGAGCCCGCAGACTACCTGTAGATCGGTGCCGACTTTCGATCCATATGAAGTCTATAAATATTTCACGCACGTTGTAGAATGAACAAATGAGCGGAGGATGTACTGAAGGTTCAGTTTATCTCTTTCCCAAACCAAACTAAACCGAGCTAAACACGTCACGTAAGCTGGCTTACGACTGTCCCACTACAGAGATGTGGTACAATTAAAAACAGAAAACGAAAGTGGGCTTTTCTCACTAGGAAGAGCGTTTAGTCCTCGCGAACGCAATAAGATTTATTTTAACTGCAAACAATAGCTAAATAGCCCCTACAAAAGTCCTCCAAAAGCGAGTTAAAGTGATTCCTCAGCCAGAGTAAAACTAACCCCTATAAGATAACTCCAAAAGCGAGGTATATTAACTCCCTATAAAGAATTGAAATAACTCCTTCCTGAAATGTAACTCCCAGTAGGAGTTAGCATTTAACCCTCCTTTAGAGTTAAAATAACTCCACAAAGAATAACTCCACTAAGCAGAGTTAGATTACTCCACGACCAGTAAATAACTCCAATTTCGAGTTAAAATAACTCCTTTTCTAGAGTTATTCTAACTCCTCTAAAATAACTCCACCTTGGGAGTAAATTTAACTCTACTCAAGGTGTTATTTTAACTCCTTGAAAATTTACTGTGGCAGGAGGTGCTGGATAAGAGAAACAAGCACGATATGCTGACCTATCTTGACGCCAAAGTTAAAAAAGAAGGAGGCGGGATTAAAGACTTACAGAACAGACTTTCAAAGGCAAGAGGGACGTATGTTAGGCTAATTAAGATCTGGAACTCCAAGAGCATCTCAAAGAAAACGAAGATGAAATTGTACAAGACCCTCGTCTTGCCTGTCTTGATGAATGGATGTAATAGACCTGGAAAATGACCAAGAGCGATGAACACGTTCTCAACGTGTTTCAAAACAAATGCCTCCAGAAGATTCACAGCATACTTGGGAAGATCATATTACCACCAAAGAGTTACTAGCCAAGGCGGAAATGTCACCAGTGAGTCCGGAAGTAAAGAGAAGAAGATGGAAGTTCATTGGCCACATTCTAAGGCAGGACAGAACGAGCGATACAAGGACGGCGTTAAATTGGCAGACCGGAGGGAAAAGAAAGAGGAGGAGACCAAAGACAACGTGGAGAAGGACCGTAGAGAGGGAGATGAAGGAAGGAGGATGGGGTTCGTGGGACGAGGTGCGGGGCGTTGCAGGTAGACAGGACAGACATAGAAAGCTTCGGTGGAGGTCCTATGTGCCACATGGCACGCGGAGGATAGGCAACAGTAACAGGTAACTTCGAATCAATGGTCGAAGTGGAATTTGGCAGGAGCCCATCACTGGGCGCCTGCATCTACCCCATATAGCGAAGTTTCTTGTTTACAAACATTCCTTACGATATTCAAATTTTCCAGTCACTGAACAATAGCATGCATTGTTTCAACAGCCAGTAAACCTCTGGTTGGCACAATAATGACAACAGGTGACGTAACGAGGAACATCGCTATTCCTGTCAGGCCGTTTTCACAGACCGATCTTTTTTTAGTTTGAATTTATCTCGATTTCAGATCCCCACAGGAGCCTCAGTGACCAATTGCAATCACAAGCACGGATGTCGACATGTTCACGTGAGGCCGCATTGTTTCATCCTTACCGAAGCGTGCTCATGTAGACTGGAACTGGCTTATTTCGCGGGAAAAATATCGAAAAATATACTGGTCTGTAAAAATGCCGTTGCATTGGCTTATTATGGAAGTTGCAGGCTCCTAGCAATGGGCTTCTGAATTTGGTTAATGTTGGTTTTAAGGAGGGTGCTTGTAAAACCGGCGTACCCGGAGAAAAACCCTCGATGCTCCCCAAATTAATAATAACAGGGGTATCCTACCGACAAGAAGACCAATCACCGAAACGTTTGCTCCAACTACCAGTATCTTGAATAGGACTGCGTCCGCGAACTGGTCTCTCGAGCTAATGTGTTCTCTACTGGGATTCTACTGACAGCTCCAACAGCTAAGTTGGCAATAGTAACAGCAAGAGATGTGGACATCAATCTATTGTCGAACGCGTCTTGCATGGGACGGATCCAAGAGAACAGCATGCCATACATCCCGGCGATAACCAGTGTTAAACCGATGTAAGATCTGCTCTCTTGTCCTACCAGAATTAGGGCGGAGGTTAGGATCACTTTACGAGACATTTCAACAAGTTCCCAGTACCACGAATGAGGTTTGTAGTTTTCAAAAAGAAAACGCAATCCTGTGATCATTTCCACGTTTGAGCCTGAGTTATGACAGCTTTCTGCACCATTTGAAGCAAATAGTACCCTTCGTTGTCTCCAAAGGGCGATGAATGAGGCAGCAGGAAGGGCAATGATGTAAACAGTAGAGATGTACGCCCCGATGAGTAAATAGTGATACTTTGAATCTTGACATTTTGTCATGTAATCTGCTTTTAGGTACTTATGACAAAATTCTTCATTTGTATCTCGGCAAAGTTCTTGACAAGCAAGGGGCAGGACAGCGGCTGTCTTGGAACACGTGCTCAGGTACGTCACATACAAGACGAAAAATAAGTTCTTATACACCAGCTGTTTTGTCTGTGATATCCTTGTCGACTTATCATTGACTTCCAGGATTTGGCTTTTCAAGATCAGTGCTTTTGCACTTCGTAATAGACGCCAGACAAGGCAATAACTGCAGCGTTTATTGCCATCGTCGCAAATAGACTTCCAAATGCATCGACCTGTAGTCCTGTGAAGAGGCACTGAATGGGTGCAATCTGAAGGATGTTTAGCTGCAGTATTCCAGAATACTTGGCGATACCCTCCAAGGAGTCTGGCCACTTAACGTAAGAAAACATTTCAAGCAAGCCGTAAGTAACCTGATAAAAGCCAATTACAATTTTGAGTTTGGAGAAAAACCTGTCTATTAGAGGCATTTCTTTGGCTTTCTTTTCTTTTCGTTTGTTTGTCCAAGCCAGTAATGCGATTATCAGGAATATGATTACCGCAATGATCGACAACTGTGCTGCAATCCACTTCTTTGATGGACATGATGTGCAGATCTGTAACTGCTTGTAATATCCTGAGCTACACACCGCACAAAGTGGACCTTCATACCCAATCGCACACGGGGAATCTAAACCACCTTTGCAGGATTCTTCAACTGGACACTTGTAAGGCGTTGGCATCGGATAGGGGTATTTTACACTGAAAGGATCCAATGCTGGTGAAGATGACAACATATTTGCAATGAAAAGTCTGTAACGCCCTTTATATGTTTTCATTTCGCCATTCCCACCAGTGACCAGATTTTAAGGAAGCATAATCATTACTGCATTCCAGTCCTCCTTGTCCACATTTTGTAACATTTATCGAACATATCTGTTCTATAAAATCCTTGCAAGCATTGACAAGCACGGTACCCAGCGAAGAAGTCCGTTTCTGTACCTACAGAGATCAGAAATGTTCTTATACCACTTAATACATAAACAATAATATAAACACAGTTTCAGTTCAGAAAAAGAGAATTTACTTTCCTTATCCCACTTTGAGAAAACCTGGATCTTGTTTGGCGAAACAAAAGATTTTATTTTTATTCTAGTAGGCCAACCTCGTTCCAGGGCTTTTTCCTTTGAAATTGGGAGGAAAAGCCCTGGGAACGAGATTGCTGGTAGGCACTATGTTTATTTAAGGTGGCTGAAAACAGTTTTCAGTACTTTCTAAGACTTAGAGTTTGATGGGTCATTGTAACCACTCTATACCGGTTGATTCCAAAATCATGGTATCAACAAACTGCCCAGTCATTGGTGAACAAGTTGCTGTTAATTTTGTGGCGCAATAGATTACCATAGCAACAATATGACCGGCTGAAAACACCCTGAATTTTAGCTTTAAGCCGCTTATAACTCAAAAACGAGCTCGGTGACCCCCATTTTTATTATCGAATTGTAATCAACTTTTTGCAAAGTTTAATTACAATTCAATAATAAAAAATGGGGGTCACCGAGCTCGTTTTTGAGTTATAAGCGCTTAAAGCTAAAATTAAGGGTGTTTTTAGCAGGTCATATTGTTGCTATGGTAACCTATTGTGCCACAAAATTAACAGCAACTTGTTCAGCGATGGTTGGGCCGTTTACTGATATCATGATTTTGGCATCAACCGGTATAGAGTGGTTATAATGACCCATCGAACTCTAAGTCTTGGAAAGTGTTTCCAACCACCTTAAATGCAAAAGATAATAGTTTATTTGTATTTTGATTGGGTGTCCGCAATAATCAGAGGGGTGAAACATCGGCAATGTTGCCTATAGTAATGCAAAGTTGTCTTTTATATTTACAGTGACAAATGTGAATAGGGTTATTGATCGAATTCCAACATGCTTAAGAAATTCTGAATGAAATTTTCTTATTACAATAAGATAACAACAAGCTAGTTTAGGCTGACCTAGTGGACAGGCTCTGCAATCCTGTGGGCTCGTTCCTGGTGTTTCCTCATATGGCACAAATGAACCATTTGGACACATCTTACAGTTTGTGGCCACGTAACCGACATCGTCAGAATAAAACCCTCCTGGCAAAAAAGTCAAACAATTAAAGTATATACTAACAGTTTGATGCGAGACAGAAGCCATGAATATTGTAGTAGAATTCTTGGCTTCTAGGAGTAGTCCTGTACCTCTTCCAGACCTGTATTTTGATTCATTCTCTTATCCTGTAGCTCCTGTTACTTCAAGCGCTGGGGACATTGTTTAATTCATTTATCTGTTGTTTACTGAGCCAATCACAAACTCTGTCTGGAACTGAGCTACAGGCTTTCTGGTTCTAGGGTAGGTCTTGGCTCGATAAGTTGTGTTAGAATGTTTCCAAGCCCTAATCCAAACTTGCTGTCTAAGCCTTCCAAAGTATGGTATTGTTATTCGTTTAATCATGTTACCGAAATACGCGGAATGCATGCATTATCAGGGAGTGATAAACTTAGCTTGCAGTAATCGTATCTCTGCTGTTTCTGGGAGACAAACTGTCTAGAAGCCTATAGTGTAGAAAAATTTTTTCCATACCTGGTGGACACTGTATACATCCCTCAGTTCCTTTGGACGAAAAGTTAGAGAATGTTCCCACGGGACAGGGTAAGAATGTATAAGAATACGAGTCATTGTTAGGTGTCCCTTTGAATCCAGCGGCCGCAAGAGCATACTTCAAAAATACGCTTTCCTTCCAATGAGCTTTGACTGCTTCTTTATTGGAATTTAGAGGATTCCTGGAGGATGATGATAAAGAGAGAGGGCACAAGTTACCGTATTTCCTCGAATAATAGCCGGGGGCGATTATTTCTATTTTCGCACAAAAGGGGGGCGATTATTCGAGGGAAGGCGATAATTTGAGGGAGGCGATTATTTCAAATATTTCTCACAGGAGGTCGGGCCCTATATATTTTGTTTTATTATACCAAGCAATAAAGGAAAAAATGAAATACATGAACATTCATACCATAGAAAAAAAAAACTGTAAAAAACCGGTACCATTCATTTGTGAACAATTAAATGAAAGCTTGTTTGTTACCCAAGATATCAATTTTTAACTTGAGAGGGAGGGATAAGATGCGCGGTCGTCCGATTTGTTTATCACGAGTATGATTACAGACTGAGTTGGACGACACGAAGTCCTATTATCAATTATACATAAAAATTACAATTTCTGAGAAAAAGAAAAATACCCAAGTTATGAAAAAAGGAGAAAATTTGTATTAAAATACTGTCAAATTAGAGGAAGCGTAAACATTTTAATGTAGCTCAAAACAGTTTCCAGCACTTTCTAAGACGTAGATTTTGATGGGTCATTATTACAGCTCTTTATCAGTTTTTGCTGCAATCATGGTATCAAAAACTGTCCGATCATCGGTGAACACGTTGGTATTATTTTCGTGACACAATAGGTTACCATAGCAACACTATGGCCTGCTAAAAACACCCTTAATTTTTGCTTTAAGCGCTTATATTTCAAAAACGGCACGGTGAATTTTGTTCTTATTATAGAATTTTGATAAGCATGATAAGATGTAACTTTTGACAAAGTTTGAAAAAATTTTGTACATGAGGTTCTGAGCCACCTTAAATTTTCGAAAATTGCGAAGTGCGAGGTATAAGAAATCAAGACAAAAGGAGAGCAATCTTCTGCTATTTGAAACAATCAAATGAATGATGTATTGCATTCTTATATATCTTTTATTGATTAGGTAGTGCATAGGCTCAATCTTGTTAGTTTTTTTTGTCTAATTTGTCTTGTCATCTTTCTTTTCGATTATGTCCTGTTGCGTTTTCTTTTTGATTACTTGTTTGTGCAGTTTTTTTTTTAACTTAACAGCAAAGTACTATATAAAATTCAAACACTGTATTAGTGTAAGTAACTTATATCAGTGTATTTGTGTGTATAAATAAAGTGTATGTTTCAAAAAAAAAATTATTATTCTTTTGTTCTTATTTAAATAAACCTCACTAACCTCGTTTTTGAGACAAAAATTGTAAAGAATTTGTGATCCCGAACGAGGTTAGTGAGGCTATTTTTAATACGGACGAAAGAATAATTTAAAGGCAGCCATTTTTGCATAAGGTCTATAATCCTAACATAATCCAAACATGAATACGTCACTGCAGAAAATTGTAATATATATTATCATTTAATGTGACAAAATCTTGCCCTGAAACAGCTCTTTCAAAATATGATTGGCATGCTGGCATGGTGTTCCATCAACCCGTCTTTTTGAGCGGCTTGGTATTTTGCCTTTATTGTCCCAACAATGTAGATAACAGACATGAGGGCTAGCTCTTTCCTACATACAGAGCACATGGTCAAGCAAATATTAAAACTAAGGAAGGTTTAACTTTTCTAATACAAACAGGTATATTGTGCAGCGTCTGTGACCAAGTGATTCAAATTTTAGTGTTCTAAGCGTTCTGTTCTTTATCACACTGAAACGAAAAAGAATTTACTCCATTGAAATTACAATTGTTTCTGCTTGTGACCATTTTTCAAGAAGCAGTTTTATATTTAAAGAATCATGACAGCAAGGCGATGGCTTAGGTGTATATGTATGTTAACACTAGTCTTACTGGCTGACTAGCTAATGCATATTAATGAATTTCTGGAATTACTTAATCCAAGAGAGGATGGATCATCGGCTCTTGTTAATTCTTGTTAATCTATAGTGGCACCCCGCTATAACGAAGACCCCGTTATCACGAACAACATTGGAAAGCCCGGCAGAGTTACAGTAAAATATGGGGAAACAAACCCCACTATAGCGAACCCCGCTATACCGAAATCCCCGCTATACGAATATTTTGTCCTGTCGCTCGCAGTCAGTAAAAACGACATGATGATGCAAATGGTTAATAAGCCAAACACGACTTGTATTGTTCAAGATAGGGAAACTTTGACCTTTAAAGCTTTGTTTTATTTAAATGTAGCTGTTCACTCGTAAGTCTGTAGACTGTTTTGCATGGTGTATATCCCATTGTTCAGCTTGGGTCAGCTTGGTTATACCCGCTATAACGAATATTTTGGTTGTTAACCAGATAACTCGTTATAACGGGGTCGTCGTTATAACGAAGACCCCGCCATAACGAACATTTTTTTCGGTACCGTGACACTTCGTTATAGCGGGGTGCAACTGTAATACTATCACATGAATTACTTAAGGGAACCTCCACTCCTACCAAAGAATCACTTTAAACCGCAGGATATAGTATTTGCAATAACGTTAGTTTAAATTTTTTCCAGAAGAGTGTCTATAGTGGAGAAAAAACGAATTTCAGAATCGCGTAATTTTGTTTTCAAATTTCCTGGGCGCCGCCATCTTGAATAATTGTGACGTGTCTTGGTTGCTCTATTGTTCTGACACAAAGAGCTTTTGTCTAATAACAAAAGGGCAACCATTTCACGTCACAATTATTCAAGATGGCGGCGCCCGGGAACTTTGGAAACAAAATTAAACGATTCTATAATTCATGTATTTAAGGTAAACGCGCTTTGTTAGTTAAAACTTCAAACAAATTTTATTCTTCAAATTATTTCCTGTGATTTGAAGTGAACTTTTTATCAGAGTGGAAGTTCGCTTTAACAGCGAAACATGTATTAAACGGACACCCTTGATACCTCACTAATGTCCCCTTAATACAAGGTGTCCGTTCTAAGCAGGTTTTAATATATTGTCTAATAATAGTTAATTATTAACACAATGTAAGATCAAAGACTGCTCAAAGCACAATGTTCAGTCAGTCAATGCATTAATCTGGAATCGGATCCACTTAGCTTTGAAACGACATCGCTGCAATGTTAAAGGAGTCTAAGCTGAGCTTTTAGAAGTAGAAAGCCATTGAAGTGTCGTCTTTTTGCACGATTCAGTTATATTAGTGCAACAAAATGGCTTAATATTGGTATCAGGGTGCGCTTAAAAGGGGACTCTGCTGAATGCAGGTTTATTTTAGAGTAAATGTTGGAGAAAAAGATTGGGCCGTCAAACCGGTTTTCATTTAATATAGGGTCTTCACTTAGCATGGAGTCCGCTTAGTACAGGTCTCTTTGTGGGTAGGTCATAGTGAATTAAGGATTTGACGACGGGGAGCTGATACGAAACTAAGTTAATTTCATTGGATTAATTAATCGTCGTTCATTAATTGTGTTATTGGTGGAGTATCGCCCCATTGTTCTTATGAATTAGATACGTCACAGTTGCAAATCAAGACCACGAAGGCCGTTGAAAGACTCCAGATTTAATATCTTCAGCTTCGTCCGCAGTAAATATCTAAAAAAAAAAAAAGAAATTAAAATGTTCACCTAAATTAAATTCGAAGAGTAAGAAAAAATTGAGAAATTTATTTAAAAGAGTAAGTTTACTAGTTCGTCTGGTGTGATCGTCCGTCCGTGAGGGTAGTTCTGAA
>JAHPZR010049487.1:0-10897 GCA_019787425.1 Platygyra sinensis | reverse complement strand
AAGCGCATCTCGGAAATTTGGTCGAGAAGACGATGATCGCGGAGCAGTAAACAAGGCAACTCAGTCTATATATTTAGAACTAAACTTTTCTGAATTTTCTAGAATGTCACGCCAAGGTGCATCGCTCAACAGATTATCTACGTCACAGTAAAGATTTGGCGCTGCGGAGCTGTAAACAAGCTTTTGTGACAACCCAGTCTATATTTATCACTGGTTCGGAATTTTCTAGAACGTCACGTCGATCTACATGACTGCCTTAAAAACAAACCTCTGTGACAACTAAGTCTATTTATAACTGTACGTCACACTTAGTTCAGGAAGTTTTTGAGTATTTAAGGAAATGTATACTCGTGGTTCAAATACATATTACTCGAACCAGTAGATCTACATTGGATAACATCGAAAACTGGCTTACTTATACTCAATCGGTCACAGATCGAATTAAGAGATCTGATAAAATCTCGAAAATGAACCGATCCATGTTTTCTTTGGAACTTCGAGCCCCCGTACAAACCTGTTGTGGCCTCAGATGTTCGTGGAAAAGCTTTCGGATGCCGCGGAAAACAAGGTGCGATAGGAACTCAAAATAAGTACCCATCTATACACCTGGTTGGAGAGAGGCACTGTGAGAGTTAAGTGTCTTGCCCAAGAACACAACACAATGTGCCCGGCCAGGGCTCAAACCCGTTACGCTCGATCCGAACACGAGCGCACTCACCATGAGGCCACCGCGACTCCTATATTGGGATATTGTTTCATTACTTTTCACCGATTTCAAGGTCCAAAAATTGGAACTCATCTAGTGAAGAAACAAGATCTCTTCCCAGATTAACTTTCAAAAAAACTTAAAAAGGAAGATCATACAGTCGTATTGACATATATTTATTTCTTTTTCTCCTCAGTATTTAATCATATTACGTTGTAAATAGTTTTACTTTTGCTTGTCACTATTCTTGTGTTGTAAATGTGATTGTTTTTGAAAGAGTTTTTTTTTCTTTCTCTTTTTCTTCTTCTTTTTCTTTCTTGCGCTGGTGTAATGTTAGTTTGTGACTTTGTGGTATATATTTATCTATATCTCTATTATTAAGTTACTTTAGCTTTATAGTTAGTATACCTATAAATTTCTTAATAATTTAATTATTAAATAATTTCTTTTTTAATTATATTTCATAGCTAGCTGCCTATTTTTCTAGCCGTTATGGTTGTTATTGGCAGAATTAATATCATGTTAAAAAGTTTCAAAACTCAATGTTTACTTTTTTTATTTCCTTGTGATATGAATGAATGTTGTTGTTGTTGTTGTTACCTTCCAAAATGATATGTAATACTAAAAAACTACTTTGATGTGTTTGCCTCAGTGATAGTAACATAATTTCTTAATATTTTTTGAAGGAGGAATGACCTGAGATGCCCTATTGATAACGAGCCGTTGATAGGGTCCGAGGTATGTAAAAAAAAAAAGAACCTTATTATATTTCGACCCCAATATGCGAACTTAAATCAATGACAACCTTGCGTGAAATGATTGTGAGCTTAGAGAACTGAACTCTTATAGTATTTAGTAAACTTGTACTGGTATATTAATGGAAATGCTTCATGTTATTGGCTGAGTCATTGCACACTATCAGCCATTGGTTTGCAGTGGCGCTTGGTGTGGTCGGCAAAATTGCAACGTTTTCTCCTTACTCCGAAGTTTTGGAAGAACATTTAGAAACAAATAGATAATCAAATTCCCAGAAATCTTACAGTCAAACTAAGTGAAGCGTACCCCTGAAGATTGCAATAATGAACTGATTATTGAAACTTGATCCCGCTAGTCGTTTCAAGAATGCAGTAATGAATTGATTATTATTCAAATATGGAACTCGCTCGCTCGATCCAAGAATACGGCTAACGGGTTCCGTTTTCGAAAAATCAGTTCACTGTTGCGACTAGTAGGTTTGAAACCTACTAGTCTTTTCTAAAATGCAATAGTGAAACAATTTTTCGAAAACGGAACCCGTTAGCCGTATTCTTGGATCGAACAAGCGAGTTCAATATTCGAATAGTCAATTCATTATTGCATTATTGAAACGACTAGCGGGTTCAAGTTTCAAATAATCAGTTCATTAATGCAATCTTCAGATATAATGATAGATGTCCTACAGTAGCAATTAAATGATGAAAGAATGAAAGATGCGAATGCAGCGCTAACACTACTGACTGGAAAATGACCGATGCAGTACTTTTATGGCTGCATTTGCATTTTTCATTCTTTCATTAAAGGAGAGCAGTTACAGTTTCTTGAATTAAAAAAGCTCGAGATATCTGCAAAAAGGGACAAGCATGCGTACCTGCAAATGTCAAATTGAAATTGATATTTCAGACAGCGCGAAATCTCTAGAGCGTAAAAAGAATAGGAATCGTTATTCGAAGCCAGAAATTTCAGATAGAATTCTGCTAGAGCAATTAGATTATTCGACCTCGATTTAAATAAGTGATTGTTGATCTCGAGCGTATAATTTAATTTTTATATAATAAATAGCCACTACTGCAAGTCAATACAGAGCAAAATAAAATGAAAGTATTGTGTTTTGACGATTGTAATTGACGGTTAATTTGTTATCATGAGTAAATTATATTTGCTTACTGCAACTCACCAAGTCTAGCAATGTTTGAGGGCCGAGCAAACAATCCACTCGAATTGCCATGTATAATGTTAGACCCGCGTCAAGTTCTATTCCTTATTATCACGCGATACTAAGCAGTGTTTCCTGTTTTATGTAACACTGGACATTCTCCTTCAGCAAGCAATTGGTGGTCAACATGGTGACGCAGGTCTCTCCACTGAAGAGTCCCATGACACAACACAAACTCAACAGTTAGTAATCCCAGTACAAGAACAGAACCCACACCTCCAGCCTGCATTTTGTGGCCTCGGGACAGGTGGAATATTTCATCATGTTGGGGAAGAAGGAGCTGCAAGGCCCTGGTATCACTGTGAACTCCACCGACTACCCTACCAGCGCGAAGATGACAACCAGGCAAGTGGATGGAGTCGGAGGTTTGCGGGAATTCGTCAAGGTGGTAGCCAGACGACAAGACGAGAAGGTTGCCAAGTCAGCAATAGATTGAATACCCCTGTTGAAGAGGAGGGACAGTACCACGGATATGATTGTGGAAGTGGTCTGCAAAATAGAGTGACTTCCATTCAGCAGAAGGAACGTGTCACCGAGCATTACTGCGGCACACAAGAATTGCAGCAGTTATCAAACGAAACCCATCGAAGGCGAGTAGTATATCATGGGGAAATGAATCATTGATATATTAGTGCTGGTACTCTCTTGTTTAAGATTTAACTACTTACTTTTGTTTAATTGTTGTTCCGGGATCTAAGCTTTGAAAAAAGCTGCAAGCTTTTTATTTTCTTGACAGTTAAAAGTAGAATAATACTGTTAAAAGTAGCCGTTTTATGATCAATACGAAATAACGAAATAATGTTCCATTGGGACAAATGCTTTAGTGAAAGGAACAGCTATGAGAGCTACTGATACAGATTGAGTTAGAAGATTTAGAAGATTAGTATTCAACTGTAGCATTTCTTGAGTTTGATTCAACGCTTCAAAAGAGAGCTAAGGGATCTGAGAGATCTTAAGGATACATGATGAAAAAGTACTATTTAATTTGCATATTTTAAAAAAGAAAAATGAAAATAACCGTTAATCGACGTTTCGATGTATCAAACATCATTCTCAAGATTGAGGTCGTTTATACTAATGAAAAGTTGTTATGAGTGAGTTTAAGATTTTGAACATCGAATATGCGCAACTCAACTCTCTCATAACAAGGGATGGTTTGGGGGTTTGGGATGGTTTGGGGGAGCAGTGATGGCGTTGTGGTGAGAGCGCTCGCCTCCCATCAATATGTCCCGGGTTCGATTCCCGGACCCGGCGTCATATGTGGGTTGAGTTTGTTGTTGGTTCTCTACTCTGCTCCGAGAAGTTTTTCTCCGGGTACTCCGGTTTTCCCCTCTCCTTAAAAACCAACATTTCCAAATTCCAATTCGACCCTGGAATGCACGGACATTTCTAAACGAGTTCTTGTGAACTCCTTGGTGCTCCGTGGGTAAACAAATTACATTTACATTTACATTTACATTTACATTACTTTTACATTAGCATAAACGACCTCAATCTTGAGAATGATGTTTGATACATCGAAACGTCGATTAACCGTTATTTTATTTTTCTTATAAAGTGCTTCAGCAAGCAACTCGTAATCCGATATTTTAAATAGTCGTTAAAAACCTTTGTTGTTATTAAATTTTTAGGTTGCGTTTATTTGATGAAGCCATAATGAGCCAGATTGAGGCGCGGATTTGCCGCGGCACTTACCAATGGAAAATAATGCATTTCCAACAGTGCCGTCAAGATGCCATCACTGGAGCTATGGTTGCTCAGTTTAGTCCAGCAATTTACACCAGCCCTGATGGGTACAAGTTTTGCATCAGAATGCACCTCAATGGTGTGAATAGTGGAATTGGCACTCATGTGGCAATCTTTGTTCATATGATGCAGGGTAAATGCGATAACAGGCTAGTTTGGCCATTCACTGGTATCATCACTCTGTCAATTCTGGATCAAAGCGCTGTCAGAGATCCTAAAGATATCACTCAAATGTTTGTTACATCTCCAAAGCTGTTGGCCTTCCGACAACCCACAGCCATTTGCAGTAAGATTGGGTGCGGCTTTGAGCTGTTTGCCCCCATTGATCAGATTTGTGCTGAACCATTCATACAAAACAATACCATGCTAGTTAAAATTCAGATTCAGTCGAACTTATAGTTTGCTATTGATGAGTTTCGTATTCATGGGAAAGAAGTTATTGTTTTTTGTTGTTGTTATTTTTAGCCGTACCGTGGTACATTTTGGAAGCCGGGCTCGCCTAATGAGCAATCTATCGCCCAAACAAAACAGGCGCAACGTTAACTCAATGTATTAGGGACCTTGTCCAGTGCTAGTTTGGACCATTTGTCCTCGATTTCAGTAGCTACTTCACCTGGTTTTACTGTTGTGCTTTTTTTTCTAGATTTGTTTAGTATTCGTCGAGTTACTTAAACAATGTGACCGAGTTCCTGAAAAAAAAAATGTAGTTGGAACGGTTTTTTTCCAATGTACAAAGAAATCTAGTGTTGTCATGGTCTATACACAAAGCTAGATCTTTCATCGTTAGAGACGTAGAATTTATCAATATTTAGATCAACTAAATAGCAGTTTATCTTCATTTTTTAACCTGGGTAGAGTTTCCACTAAACATGACTTTAATTTGTGAGGCTCGGTTTCGGGAATAAGTATGAAAAAGTCGAAAGCACAATTAGACTCTCTTTTTGAGATCTTAGAAGCGGAGTTTTAGTTGATTAGTTGAACTGTAGTCTTTCATAAAGCATGGTTCTTATATACCGCGACATACCTGGGACGTTTATCGCCAAATTGCATAATGTTCCCCGCGCATTGACCGCCGGCTTTCCTGCGATTCAGCTTCGCAGGCAATTAACCCGGTGGTTGTTGGTAATTGTCGGCCATTGTCAGCGATGGAAATGTTTTTTTGCGAACATCATCTGCGGACGTAATGTATGACTTAACAGCTCGATTTTCCCACAATTCTATATTTGCAGATGGAGTGATTAAAAGTTACACCAATATATTCGATTTGCATTTAGCGCCAACTTGAGTAGGTCGGCGATCCATCGTAGATACGCCGGGGACCCGCTGTAACAGATCGCCAAAAGTTGTTAGTTGCAACCGGCGACTACGTCGTAGATACTTAATCGGGATATCTATAAGTGTGTCCATTAAGTACAAGCCTGCAGTTCTCTGGTTCACGTCACACGTTTATTTTTGAGGTAGCTTGTAGTTGCTCTTAAAGTAACCTGAAAACACTGTTTATGTTTTTGGGAGAATAATTACACTTTCACTACCATGAACGCCCACTTCAGAAGAAAAAGATCCAGATTTCAATTCAGAAAGTATTGATATCGGGCAGTCAGCATAATCAATCAATGAGGTGAGGGTTATCAGGATCAATCTCAGTTTTTATTTATTCTTCATATATATTTTCATTTACTGCTGATATTTTACTTTAGAAATAGTGCCTAGCAAAGTTAAGAGCACAATGTGAAAAAACTGCCAATATTATTTCATTTGTTAATTGCACCAGAGGTAAATTCGCAGACTCCAAAGTTAAAGCCGTATTAGGTGTAATGCGCTTGAAAGTGTTAATATGCGGTATATTTCTTCGTAATGATGGAATAACGTTAGAAACAAGAAGATCTTGCTTGGATTATGTAAAATTATTATTCAACTTTCATACACTGTACGAATTCCGATTCTCTGGTTGGTTGATTTGTGCCACGTGACACTGGGTTATGACGAAACAACCGTGACGTCATTATCGTGGTGTAATAGCCGTGGTGTAAATTCTATACACCACTGTCATTACACCATGGCTTCGGCTGACTCAAAGTTTGACGATTTCTGTTTGCAGTGTATTCAATTTGAATAATAAAAATGTTAACGCACTCATTGCTCGGGAATTATCGGGATTTATCTGCACTCGTTCACTAACAATGAACTCGAAATTTTCAATACCGCACTCGGCTATGAAGCGGTTTTTATATCAAAATTAACTTGCCAACTTTCGTCTTTCTTCGTACAAATCTTTGTACAAACAACGTCAACTTTGTGCAAAACAACGACCACACTTTGCAAAACAACGTCAACTTTGTGCAAAGAACGTCGACAACTTTGTACGAATAATGTTCACACTTTGTACGAACAACATCAACTTTGTACGAACAACGTCAACTTTGTACGAACAACATCGAGTTTGTACGAACAACGTCAACTTTGCAAGGACAACGACAACTTTGTACGAATAATGTTCACACTTTGTACGAACAACGTCAACTTTGTACGAACAACATCGAGTTTGTACGAACAACGTCAACTTTGTACGAACAACGTCGAGGTAACGAGAAATTATCGATTGACTTGAGCAGCCTTCGGAAATTGTCGGCTATTCCAATATGGCGGACTATACCGGTCACAGAATTGCAGCAGAATTGCCAGTGGTAAAACTATGTTGATCATCAAGATAAGTACTTTTTTATTTACCTGGCGTGTTAAGGATAATGTGTGCAGAGTAAAAACCAGAGTAAAGCAGTGAATACTGTGTATTTCTTTCGGTCTCTTTCCGTGTATTAATATCTAGTAGTCATAGCTTAAATCGTAAATTGTACGCTAACATTGTAGACGTCTTCGACTTAGACACGAGAGTTTTCAAATAGGTCTTTCCTTGAGAACGATTTTCTTTAGCTCTTGATTTGGTGGATCCCCGAATTCAAACTTCCTTTGCCTTATAATTAATTCCTCCTCTGGCCATTTAGGGTTGAATACTTTAGTCTGAGTTTCTACTACAGTAATATTTTTAGTTTTCTGTGATCTTATCCCTCTGGCCGGTACGTCCTTGAAAATACCACCGGCCAGAGGGCCAGCTTGTGTTCATCGCAGTTTAATAACTGGGCTTAAAATTTTAAGTTTACTGTCCTTCTGGCCGGTAGGATCTGGATGGCTCAGAAATACATCAGCTCCTGGCCAGAGGTACAAGCTGTATATAAGGCAGCTGGGCTGAATTCATTCACAGTTTGACAAATAGAACACTTCTATACGGCATGTACTAAAGCCAGAACACTGGAACACCGGAACACCGGAACACCGGAACACCGGAACACCGGAACACCGGAACAGCCTGGAACACCTGGAACACCGGAACTCCGAACACGGAACACCGGAACACCGGAGCAGCCGTAAAACCCCAGAACACCAAATTTGACGGTGTTGTTGTTTTTTTTTCTATTAGAGAACATGTAAAAAATAAAATGTCAATGTTATTTGCTTACCCACGTACACTTTATAACGAGCTCTAAACTCTTTTGTTATATGAGGACAAACAAATTACATAATTTGACATTTTATTTTTTACATGGCCTGTAATCGGAAAACAAAACAACACTGTCAAATTCGGTGTTCTGGGGTTTCTCGGCTGTTCCGGTGTACTGGGGTGTTCCGGTGTTCGGAGTGTTCCGGTGTTCTGGAGTGTTCTGGTGTTCCAGGGTGTTCTGGGGTGTTCCGGTGGTGTTCCGGTGTTCCGGTGTTCCGGTGTTCCTGGTTTTAGTACATGCCCTTCTATACACCACTTTTAAGACCTAAAGCACGGTACAATAAAAAGGAGTCACTATTCAACAAACACAGCTGAGTGTTGGATATTTGCAAAGAAGATACTACAGGCATGGGAGGATCTAGGGGAGGGTGCAGGGGGTGCACACACCCTCCCCCCCCCCCCCCCACCTAGATGAAGCCTTCTTCTTTGTATTCGCTTTTAAAAATTGTTTCCTCACCGGTTATTCCTAAGAGGTGCACCCCCTCCTAAGAAAAATCCTGGATCCGCCCATGACAGGCTAGAGAGACTGCATGGTGTCCTTACTTATGCTCTGTACACAAAAAAGCATCAGTACTAATCTACTTAAATGTAGGGGGAAATAAATGCTGGGACAAGGTCAAAAGTGTTTTAATAGTGCACTTACCTTTTCAACCAAAATTTTTGTCTTCTGTCCAAATAATAAAATTACTAATATAGTTTCTAACTTGGGATATTCAGAAATCATCCTCTCTGATATAAGCTTATATAAACTTCATCGTACATGGACTTGTACATTTCGTTGTCACGAGACAAAGAATCTTGCAAACTGCATGATGATTATGTCTTTCTCTGTCCAAGCATGGCTTTGGGATGTGACACTACTACAGAGGAATCTTTCACTTGTCTCGCACCAATATCATCAGTATGACAATGTAAGTGAAAGCCAGGTGTCACTTACAATGTCTGACACTACTGGAATGATGGTGCAACCGTGTTGGTGGGAGATTATTAGTCAACTACATCATATTAGGACCATGACGACTATAAGCTATGTAATATTACTGTAACTTTATTTGTACCATATACAATTTGTGCGCTGAGTAAAAATTTAATCAGGTGGGTTTTTTAGCGATGTTTATTATGTTCATGAGTGCAATATTCAAGCTATTCAATGTGAATAATTCCAGAGTAACTGGGGTTTAACATTTTGTTATTTTGTGAGCCTCTTTTTAGAAGTGACTCGTTTTTTGAGGGATAACTTAATGTAGGAGGTAAATAGACTAGAAATGTTGTAAAGAGAGTGGCTTTGGAAGAATGGCTGGTCATCCTTTAGGCAGTATGTTTTGGTTGAATAAGGGCTTTCCTAAAACCTATTTTGTTTAAAGATATAAAGCACTATTCACAAAAAATAAGGCAAAAAGGGAAAATTAATTGCCTTATATTGTGTTTATTCAATTATTTCATAAACAGACATACATGAAGTCTCAGTATTAATGCTAAGGAACTGTATCCATCTCTTAAATTAAGTTTCCATGACAAATTTTTTTTTTTTGCTTAGATATAAGCACTGAAATACAATAATAATAATAATAATAATAATAATAATAATAATAATAATAATAATAATTTAATAATAATAATAATAATGATAATATCTGATAATCTTCATATGTAACTGAGGGTTGTCAAATACTCTGACAAACTTATGCATAGCATTGTATTGTATCATATCCAAATAACTATAGATTAACAATACAAAACAATTGAGAACGACGCAATACAATAGAATACAGTACAATGCTATGCATAAATTTGTCAGAGTATTGGACAAGTATGATGTAACTCATCATTATTCTAACCTGCTTTAGGACTTAAGAGTGGTGCACAGAAGTGTTCTATTTATCAAACTGTGAATGAAGTTTAAGCCTGCCTTGTACACAAGCTGTAATTCTGGCCTGTAGTATTTAATAATTAAATTCTCTGAACCATCAATTTTAAGATCCTGACTGACCATAGAGACAAGATCACAGAGCACTGAAAATATTACTGTGGAGCAATTCTAGTGTAATGTAGGACTGACAAGCAATGTATTGAGCTATTGGACAAATTAAAAATAAAACTGTGCATAGAGCTATGTCCAACTATCTATACAAAAGCTGTACTTCTAGCAGGTAGTATTGTCAAAATCCTTCTGGCCAGAGAGACAATGCAAAAGAAGTTTGAATTCGGGGATCCACCAAATCAAGAGCTAAAGAAAATCGTTCTCAAGGAAAGACCTATTTGAAAACTCTTGTGCCTAAGTCGAAGACGTCTACAATGTTAGCGTACAATTTACGATTTAAGCTATGACTACTAGATATAATACACGGAAAGAGACCGAAAGAAATACACAGTATTCACTGCTTTACTCTGGTTTTTACTCTGCACACATTATCCTTAACACGCCAGGTAAATAAAAAAGTACTTATCTTGATGATCAACATAGTTTACCACTGGCAATTCTGCTGCAATTCTGTGACCGGTATAGTCCGCCATATTGGAATAGCCGACAATTTCCGAAGGCTGCTCAAGTCAATCGATAATTTCTCGTTACCTCGACGTTGTTCGTACAAAGTTGACGTTGTTCGTACAAACTCGATGTTGTTCGTACAAAGTTGACGTTGTTCGTACAAAGTGTGAACATTATTCGTACAAAGTTGTCGTTGTCCTTGCAAAGTTGACGTTGTTCGTACAAACTCGATGTTGTTCGTGCAAAGTTGACGTTGTTCGTACAAAGTTGATGTTGTTCGTACAAAGTGTGAACATTATTCGTACAAAGTTGTCGACGTTCTTTGCACAAAGTTGACGTTGTTTTGCAAAGTGTGGTCGTTGTTTTGCACAAAGTTGACGTTGTTTGTACAAAGATTTGTACGAAGAAAGACGAAAGTTGGCAAGTTAATTT
>JAHPZR010049486.1:10000-42945 GCA_019787425.1 Platygyra sinensis | reverse complement strand
AAAAAAATATCTTCGCATCAAACCATTAGAATGGATTCCAACTCAATTAGTTGAACACAAACGACGGAAAACCAAAAATTACTGCCACTACTCTCGCTTTGGACGATTTTCGGAGTCCGCCATTAGCATGTTGAGCGAAGAATCTGATTGGTACAAAATTGTCACGTGATGCTGTCCAGCCTCCTCTGGGACTCCATTGAATTCAAATAAAAAGAGGATAATACAAGTTATCAGTCACATATTTGGCATAAATGTGCAAGCTTTGTAGTGGATATTGTCTGTGAGTACAACCGTTTGTTGTTTTGAGTGCGTTTTTTTGTTCCAAAATTTATTGAAAACTAATCGGGTCAAGTGGGGTTACCGTCATCTTGACTTCCGGTCAAGTAAAGGCCACCCAAAACGCCCGCCGTTTTCTCCTCAAGTTTGCAACAGAAGTACGGAGGTTTGTCCCTTTTTGATATACCTTTCAAGTCATTGTTAGTTTTTCTCAATGTGATGAGCCATTTTGCTCAACAATCCTTTTGAGTGCGAGGGCGTACATGTCGGTTTGATTTCTCGTGTGTTAAACTTTGTTGGATTGATGAAAGCTCAAGAGTGTCTATGTTTACCAGCTGTTAGCTGGTTGAATGTTTGTGTTTTTAAATTCTGTGGGGTAGATGACTGCCTGCGTGCTCCAGAAGGGCTAACCTTCAGAATACCCGGCCACGATTGCGTGGCATTAAATGCCTGCTCCCGTAGTCCCGCAGTCAATAAATATTTGCATATGGAAACGAAAGAGAAAAACTTAATGTATACACGAAAGAAGGGTGCTACACATGAATATACCTCGTTCTAAAATCCATCAGCCGAAACAAGCGAGTTACTCATATGCATGAAAAGACTCCGTTCTATAAACCATGAGTCGAAACCCGGAATTTTAATATTCATTTTATCCACTGCGGGACTGCCGGAGCAATAGTTTTATTCGTCTTATTTTCATAGCAATAGTTTCACTCGTCTTTAATACGTTCATCAACCCACAAAATGGCGATTCTTATCGTTACGTCTCCTATTGTCATTAATGTGCCAACCAGAGGTTTATTGGCGCTCGAAATAAAGGATTCTTTTGTTCTGTGGTTGGCAAAATTTAAATATCAAAAGACTTGTTTGCAAACAGTGAGTATCGCTATACGACACCACTGCGGGACTACGGGAGCAAGCGTTCAATGTCACGTAATCGTGGCCGGTATTCTGAAGTCGCTCTCCAAATGCCATTGCCAGATTTCATACCGTGAGGGCCTGGGTATGAGTCCGTGTATTATGGGATTAACAACACAAGACCCATATATTCTGAAAGAGCACACCGAGCTTTACAAAATTCTTAAGTTTCGTGTTAATTGGGCCATTATTGAACAAGATACTGCCATTCAAAAACTTGAAAATTTAGTAACAAATGACTTGTCCGGCAATCCATACATTTACATATTAGCTTGAACTTGAACTTTAAGTAGCGGAGTGGGTTTTTATATAATAACTATAACTTCAGGAGACTGACTGACTGACTGCTTTCATCTTTCTCACATGGCGTACCGACAAAATTGCGGACTTAATAAACTCTTACTTGAAGATAATTTGGTTTTATCAACTGAGTTGATAATGTGAATTGGCCACCGTAAAGAGATTCGAAAGCTGACGTTTCGAGCGCTAGCCCTTCGTCGGAGCGAATCGAGGAATTGTGGGTTGTGTGTGGTTTATATAGAGAAATATGGAGCTACGCTATTGGTTGGTGCCTGGCAACGTGAAAAAACAACAGAATAAATTAGTTGAATGAAAAGCGTTCGTTGATACATCTTTGCGACGTTGCGAAAGACGACAAAAACGCATCTAAACCGGTCGGTAGACACTTTAATCTGCCGAATCATTGGAAGCAACATATGGCGGTCTGTGGCCTCTCCCTACATCAAGGAAGCACAGAAAGCCGCAAAACTCTAGAACAAAAATTTATTTTTCAAATCGGCACTCTCAATCCTCACGGTATCAACGAACGCTTTTCATTCAACTAATTTATTCATTTGTTTTTTCACGTTGCCAGGCACCAACCAATAGCGTAGCTCCATATTTCTCTATATAAACCACACACAACCCACAATTCCTCGATTCGCTCCGACGAAGGGCTAGCGCTCGAAACGTCAGCTTTCGAATCTCTTTACGGTGGCCAATTCACATTATCAACTCAGTTGATAAAACCAAATTATCCTGTAATACTCCCACCGACGCAGCACCATAGTTTCTTTAGAAACTTACCCCCTCTTACTTGAAGAGTTCGTATAGGATATGAAGATTTCGCTGACCTTATGACAATGTAATCGATATAGCTCCACCTGCACCATACCTAGTCAAGGCCTTGGCAAGGAAATGAAAAGTAAAGATTTTTATTTAGTGGTAAGGGGTTTAATAGAAAAGCTGACGTGTTTGACGGAGAGTAGTTTTCTCTAGAGATTACCTAATGTAAAAAAAATGTCACTAGCCAGGGAAACGATATACACATTATGTTAAGCTGACAGAGCTTTTACCAACAAGTAATGGCCAGCTCTGTCAATACGGGCGAGGGTGTTTGAGCGCATTTTTTGTTACTTGACAGGAAGAGAAAGGAGAACTCAAACCTGAACATGAATGGCCATCTGAGGACTACTGGAAAGCGCTCTGGTGCTATAGGTTAAAAGACCGTAGTTGGGGTCTTGGGCATCAGGCGAACAGAAGACGAACTGGTGCCTGGACCTCAGTTCAATCAGAAGACGAACGGTGGAGACTGAAACATTTTAAATTTACCAGGAGACGAGCTGGAGACTAGAACATTTGAAAGTGCTACTACGACCAAAAAAAACAATTTTGTTTCCTTTGGATTTCAAAACTATGTTAACTAAACACAAACTGACCCTACTTTTAAATTCCAATTTTAAAATGACACCTGTTTATTTTAACTGAAATTTTCTTACTTATTGGTCCGCCAGTACTAACTTTAAAATCTTGAGAGAGCTGGGTCGAGGAGAAAATGACTTCAACGATTCACTAGTCTAAGAATGCAATGCGTGTGTATGCGGCTGAATTAATATGCAGCACGGGAGTTTTGGACTTTAAGACTTTTAAAACCCTTGTTTTGCATGTCTAATAGATTGCGTTTATACGCTGAAATTTTAAGCTAGTGAGTCGTTGACATCATTTTCTCTAGATCCAACCCTCTGAGGTCTAATCGGTCAGTTTTGAACGTGAGTAATGGCGGGCCGTGAAAACCAAGGCTTACACTCAAAATAAACAGGTATCTTTTTAAAATCAGAACTTAAAACTTGGGTCAGTTAGTATTTAGTTAACATAGTTTTGAAATTCAAAGAAAAAAGGAAATGATTTTTTGACAATAGTGGCACTTTAAATACACCAGTCACGAGTTCAATCAGAAGATGAGCTGGAGACTGGGACCTTAAAGGAGAAGGTCACTACAAAAAGCTTATTCTTTTGTCTTCACCAACAGCAAGTCAACATTGGAGTTTGCCACCCAGCGAGGTTTCGGCTTCACAGTGCCTGCTATCCGGAAAAATTTTGTCCCGAAAGAAGTTCAAATTCGACTTCGGGGGCCGCAATTGTTAGGCCGTCGATCGCCGTCAGTACGTGTTTATATGACGTCATTCCGTCTGACTCGAAACTGGCGGCAAAAAAAACCCTGCAATTGACTTTGCATCCTTCATAAGGTCAAAAAAATATGCCAACGGATTATCCACTTCACTATCTTCACTGTCATGAGTTTTGGAGTTTGGAGCATGTTTGGCCAAAAATAATACGACTCAAGAGCAACCATAACCCAGAGTGGCAGTATTGTCATGCCATTTGGAAAAAAAAATTCTTGGACGTCACGAAAACTTGGCCTCGCTGTTAAAAATGGCGGCAACAATGTCGAATTTTGGGCTTCTTTGGAGACGAATTTGATGAGAGAAACCTGCACTTTAGAGGCTGAAACTTTGGCGAGTGGCTGTACTTGGTGAGAGGCTTTTATTGCGTTGTTAAAAAATATTCCTTTTTGGAAATGACCTTTGCCTTTAATCTTTTCAAACACTTCTCTGAAATTTATTCATTTATTTATTTTGTCTATTTATTTAAGTGCATCTGTTCATTTATTTATTTAATTTATTGTGGTGTTTTACTATTATTGTACTTCCGCTTATTTTGTTATTTGTTTTATTAAATCCATTTTGAAATTACTGGTTCTACCTTGCAATCCAATTGGCTCTCAGGGGTGCGATTTATTCACGAATCGCACTATTTTTTGCTCTAAATCGCATCCTTTTCTCAGCCAATGAGAATGGGACAGTAAAACAAAACAACCAATCAGATTTCAAGGTTAGTTTAACATAACCAATAAAATTTCAGGAAAATGAAAGACAAAGCCACTGTGTTGTAAATTTTGCTACTACAGGTTACCGGTATTGCCAAAACTTTGTTGTTTGTTGTCTTTCTTTTTCAAAACAATTGATGAATTTAATTAATTACAGTTTCTGAATGATGACAATGAGCTCCTTCAGGCTGAAGACCTACTTCACAAGAAGTTTCCAACATTCAGTGTCCATTTAGACGAATATTTTGGCGTTTTTACTTCAGCATCTGCTCAAGATCCGTATCATGCCGAGTCAGTCCAGCAAAAATAAACAAACGAAAACCACACAACAACAAATTCATAGCCATCAAGGTACATGTTTCCAGGTTCTCGGTAGTTTTAAACGAAGCAATTCAAGAGCTCAAGTCTTTCCCTGTGAATAAATATAGGTAGTCTTTCGACCCGCTTCACAAAACAGTGAATGAACGAACGTCCTCCGAAACTGGTGCCATCCCCAATCCCGCCATCTTGAAAAATATATCTTGAAACAAACGGCGCCGCACGAAAAGTATAAAGTTCTACGCCGAGGTCACAAAAGAAACAGGGATACTAACGAGCTGGAATCCCTTAATTAAAATCATGCAGAATGCCACTGAACCGTATCCACATTGCCATTGATCTATCCACAGCTGGGCATTGTGCAGTCGAAAGAGTTTCACAACTCAGAAGAAATCTATCGCAGAATTACACCAGCTGCACCCTTAAATTCCTTCTCCAAAGACAACGAGAAGTCTCAGCCTCAACCACAGAAGAAAGGAAGGTCTTCCATCATTGATTTAGGCGAAGAGAGTCGAACTTTGATGCAAGAAAGAGACTGTTTTCGTTCTCACATCAGCTGCTTGTTTGTTTTTTATACTTGAGTGAGTCACATGACATCGTTTTGCATACTAAATAAAAGCGTTTCCGGTTCCGCTATTTCTAACAAACCGCGGCTCGGCTTGGAACAATACACCAAAATCTAAAATGCAAGGCCATAAAATTGTGCGATTTCAAAATGGATTTAATAAAGTGGCAATTGAACTGAGTGGAGTGCAATTTTGGTCTGAAATCAATCACGTGTATGATTTCAGACCAAATTGCACTCCACTCAGTTCAATTACCACTATAAACTATTCATTTGGTTTGTGTTTTTGATGTAAATGCGTCCAGTAAAAATGATCGTAACTGTAATTATCAACACAGAAAAATAGAGAAAAAATGTTAAATAAAGCAAGCACAATGAGCACTTAATCTTGTATGATTAGGAAGAGAGCAAGAGACTATGAGGTGAGAGAACATATCCCCGTGCCCTATGATAATCTTTTTAAATCTATTTTAAGCTTCGCGTCACGCTGTCAAGGTTATTTTTAGTCTAGGCGCCCGATCACGCAAGCAATGGCCAACGGTCATCAGGTTGTGTCTATCCAAATAAGAAATTGAAAATTTAGCGGGCTAAGAGAAAAAAAAAATCAGTTTGTTCAGTTGAACTGCCGCACTGTTAGCACTGGAAATCATTTTCAGAGCTGGGCAGGAAAATTATACGTGCTTCTCCGAAGCCGTAAAACAGAAGTCGTGTCATTCCCCAGCATGAATAATGAATGATTATCACAAAGTGCCAAGACTCGAATTTCTAACCTGCTTGAAAGTCGTTTCTCGGAAAGTGCCGAAAGGCTTGAAGCGAAAAGGATCTCTTTCGAAAGGTATTTTAAAGCGCACGACAGCTAAAATATTTGTTTCGCGTTTGTTAGAACTTTCACTCCAAAAAAAACGGTGCAAATCTTTGTTTATTTAATATCGGAAGTGCTGTGTAATATTTACTGCTGACTAGAATTGCATTCCAATAAACACGCACGAAACTCGTTTCTCGAAAAGTATTGAACGGATTAAATCGAAAAACATCTCTTTGGAAAGGTTATTCAAAGCGCAGGACAGCACAATACTTGTTTCCCGTTTGTTAGAACTTTCGGTCCGAAAATCCCGGTGTAAATGTTTGCATATTTAATTTCGAAATTGCTTTGTAATATGAAACAGAGTTTCAGGGAGGTCCACGCCGAAAAAGGTGCTTCTCTGGAACGAACTAAAACATCGTTTGGATCGGTAGAGACCCTGAGAGAGACCTATCTGGAAAGCCTTTTAAAACTGCTGGTCAGAAAAATTATCTTCTATGTGTTTATCGTGATTTTTACGTCGGAAATTAGTCTTGTCATTTCTCTGCATGACTGGTTCACAATAGCCGCTCTAGCTGCTGACAAGAATTGCATTCACAACACGCTCTAAAGTCGTTTCGCGAAAAGTACTAAAACGGCCTAAACAGAAAAAAGAGATCTCTTTGGAAAGCTCTTTCAAAGCGCCAGACAGTTAGAATTATTCTTCCTCTGACCTTACGAAATGCGCTTCGAAAATCCCGACGAAAAGTTTTTTGCGTAATTGATTAACTGCTAAAATTAAACCTCAATGTTATTACGTCATTTAAATTGGCCAATCAGGTGTCTTTCCTAAAATAGCCTCTCAGCTTGACCACGCGCTAAAATTAGATTTAAAAAGATTATCATGGGAAGAGGGCCATGTATGGGGGATGTGTTCTCTTAGATCATAGTCTCTTGGAAGAGAGTTAATAAAGACATGATAAATTGTAAACCTTGCTTTGTCTCCTCTTGTAATCTCTTACGAGAAACCGCTCCCTATATACCCCGCGTTACACTGAGCGTAACACTGTAGCGCCTAAACCGTACCTAGGCCTTTTCGCGCTGCACAATTTTGGTTTACCTATAATTTTTTGTTATTCATTCAAAATATTTCCCCTTTTCTAATTGATTAAAACCATACGCATAATTCACCATAACCAGCTGCTGTTCACCAAATTTGGAAAGAATCTTCGTCATATTGAGTCTATGACGTCAAAAGTGCAGCCCCCTGAAAATTATTGAATCGATGACGTCAAAATGACGTCAAAAGTGTAGCCCGCTGCAGATTATTAAACCCTTGACGGAGAAAACCTGGGGACAAGATTGTGTTATTTTTGGTGGGCAGAAAAACAAAGAGCGAAACGGCGAAACTCCTTTAAGAACTGGGAAATATTTTGAATGAAGTATAAAGCAATTATTGAATTCGGCTTTCGTAGGATATGAAGAATTCTGCAGATCTCGGAGGGTAATATCCACCTCGGCCTTCGGCCTCTCTGGGTAACACCCTCCTTGACCTGCAGAATTCTTCATATCCTAATCAGCGTCATTCAATAATTGCTAAATAACATAGCCTTAGGTAAGCGTGCGTTTTGATTGGCTAATACGCCCGGTCCGTTTGCCCGTAGGCTGCGCGCTACCAAACCGATCAAAAGAAAGCGCCAATGATCAGTCATAAAATTCTGAGCAGACCATGGGAGAAAGTTGGCTGTGATCTTTTTGACTTTGAGGATAAGCATTATTGAGTTTGTGTGGAATACTACTTAGATTACTTTTAGGTGGACAGGATTTTGGGAAAGAAAGGAAAGGACGTGATTTCAAGGATAAAGTCTCAGTTTGACCAACTTATTAGTGACAATGGACCACCTTTCAGTTCGAGAGAGTTTCAGGAATTTGCACTAGCCTATGAGCTTGAGCACCTCACAAGCTCCCCACGATATCCTCAATCTAATGGGAAAAAAGAGAATGCAGTTAAAATGGCTCAAAATATCATGAAGAAGGCCCAACTTGCAGGAGCAGATCCCAATTTGTCTTTATTGGATTATGGGAACACTCCAACTGAAGGGTTTGGAAGCTCTCCTGCTCAGCGATTGTTTGGTCGGAGAACTAAAACTTTGGTTCTAACTTCCTCAAGACTTCTTCTTCCTGAAGCTGTACATGCTGTTCCTCACAAGTTAAAGGAAAGGAAAGCCAAACAGGCTTACTACTGTGACAGAGTTGCCAAAGGGCTGGACAGATTGAAACCTGGAGTAGAGATGTAGTGCGAGTGAAACTGATACCTGACTCGAGGGAGTGGACAAAAGCTGCCATTGATAAGGAAGTTGATATTAGGTCGTATCAGGTTCGTGCGGAGGTTGGCCGTATCTACAGGAGGAATCGCGAACATCTCAAACACACCAGAGAGCGTTCCTAACAGCGCCATTTGTGGAGTTTCCAGCCAACCTGTCACGGCAACAGCAACAAGAAGGGGTAGTCCCCAGTGGCAATGTTTCTGTTTCCGAAGTACCAACAAGAAAGCCTGCTTCCGAGGCACCAACCAGGGAGCCCGTCCTCGAGGCATCAAACAGGAAGCCCACTTCAGATGTACCAAACAGTTCTTCAGTCGTCTAGCCGGAGCCAGCCAGTGTTCGAGCAACTAGATCTGGTGGTTTAGATTGAGTCCCTGCTTCTGGAGTCTCTACCAGTGAGCCAGCAGTCTTTGTTACCACCAGTAGAAGTGGCAGAGTGGTTAGGAAACCAGTCAGATATGACTATTGAACAGTGATAGGAGTTACGAACATTGATTAGGACTTTGAACTCTTTCATATGTAGTCATTTTTTTCGTATTATTTATTTATTTATTTATTGTTTTTTTCTGTTGCCAAGGGGATGTGACGATATTTCATGTGTTGAACATGAAGTCTGTGAATCAGGGATATAAGTGTGTAGCCGATGAAGGCGTATTCAGCCTCAGCCTACAGCTCACTAACTTGTAATCGAAAAGTCACGCTCGAATGATTCAACATATTCAAATTCCTCCAAATGGCAATGTTATAAGTGACAGCTGGAATGTTTATGCAGATGACTCGAAAGTGAAACTGCTTGTCTCGGTGGCTCACGATCTTGTTTTATAAGTCTCGTCATATAAATCTATGAGATCTATGATGTATGACTAAGATCAAGATGCTTGTTTCTCAAAGAAGGTTGAGAATTACGATTGAAATCAATGAACACCCAAAATTTTCCAACATCAAAACGTTTATAAGCTTACTTTGATCTACCTTGTCTCGCGGAATTTCTGAATTCACTGTTGGAGTGAGATAAAATTAAGCGACAAACGCTAAAGTTTTAACCGAACATTCGTGAATACGGGCACGAGCCTGATAAGGGAGCTTCCATCTTTGATGACGTTCTGGTTAACTCAGTTTCACGGTCTTGTGAACTATCACCTAGTTTGCTTATCACCCAAAAGCGGACTCATAGTTGTGGTTCAGAGAGTGCGATCAACTAGTCTATAACATTCGCTCCAGTTTTTATATCCGGGTTATCTTACTAATTAGAATCCAGTCCCTGAGCCATCACCCAATTCGCGCAAGGCTGAAAGTGTCTTTACTCATCATGGTTAACATTTTAAAGAAACAAAAGCAGAAAACAAAGACGCCAGTTAACTGTTTTGTTTTGATACATCAAAGTACCCCACGCTCGTCCCAAAGTACTCCAAACTCGTCCACAGGGTCTTCTCCACTTTGCAAAATGGCAGGCGTTGAAAGCTGAACGGACGCTCGCTGATTGGCTTGTTCATACGAAAAGGCTGATTGGTTAAAATAATCCTAAAGAGTCATGTCGGACACGACATGATATGCAACTCAATTCAAGCGATGTTGAAGCAAAATGCCACGTACAATTTATTTGGAAATGTGAATCTTTTCCGTTATTTTTATGATTTACAAGATTCGATGCGTTTTCCGTCTTGATATAGGTGAGCGTGCAGACAATAGCGTGGCTATTTTCACTATTGCTTTCTTTGATTAACATCTTGTAGGTATGGTTTGAAAGCTTTTCATTTAAAAGAAAAAGTTTTAAAGGACCAAAAGAAATGTTGGAAAACTAACACACTCTGGTACAGCGAGATTTATCAGAGATAGTCTGGTGGCAAAACTCAAAATTTCTGGCAAATTTGTACACTATATGATACAAGCATGAAATTTAGCACATTGATAGCAGTCATCAGTCCAAGCATTTTCAAGTATAGTGCTAAGTTAGACGTCCACTGGTTTCCATGGAAACTACAGTTTATTAAAATTCATGAAATTCTTCCATTTACCCTAGTTATCGATATTTTCATGTGAATAGCACTAAAAAGGAGATTAATCAAACTTATTGTGCAAGAAAAGCTGATTTCTTAATCAGTAGGCTTTGAAAACCTTCCCCTATTTGGATACACTTTCAAAGCTTAACGAAATCCAATGGCAGCCCCATTTGCGTCTGTCCAGCGGTCACTGGACGTGTAACAGCCACATCCTCCCATATGCACTTCTGTTAGGAAGAAAAAAACATTTGGCATGGTGCGCCCTGAAGGTGGTTGCACAGAGGTATTTCGCCAGTTTACGGCCATTCCTTCTCGCTCATAGAACAAATTATCAGCATGGACGTCGCTTGGAGGCAGCTCCGAATGGTTAGGTAGGAAGGCAAACAGGTTATCTTTCGAGCCACCGCAGTTTGTATAGTTGAGCTCTTTACCATTCGATTGAAACCCAAGACGCTTTCCATTCACTCCAGCTACATCGGCAGGAAGAACCCCTGGTGAAAGCAAAACTTTTGAAAGTCAAATTACATGACTAAATATGGAGTCATACAATAAGTAACGCATAATAAAGGGGTTAGGTAATATGAGGAACACTAGTTTTGTTACCTAGCAACAAGTAGTCTCCCATACAACTATTGACTGGTGATGTATATCCGTCATAGTTGTTGACACGAGCTCCAAGTAGATGTTGTTTGTATTCCGGCAGCTGTTCTACAAGCGTGTAAGGTTGAGTTCCATCTTTCTTTTGAATCTTCATCAGTACCTGAGTGCGATTAGTAAACAGCTCGGAGATCATCTGCTGACTTTCATTACCCCGGATGGCTGTTCTTGGGACAAAAGTGAAGCCACCTCCAGCAATCGCCATTTCACAGTAGACAGTGATAGATTTACAACCAGGAACAGGCTGAATGGAGTACAGGCCGCTCAGAGAGTCGGGAATGTCCGCTCTTATCTGGCTGCATGACTTGTAATAGTACGTTTCCTGAAATTTGAATTATTATTAGGCGGTTAAAGATTTTCATGTAAAGAAACCCACTAAACGTTATTTATTTTTGAACTGTTTCACTGTTTCACTGGTTGACAAGAGCTGGCTGTTCAAACTTCGATTATCGCGGTCAACTTTGGGATACGCTGATTCACTGGTTAAGCAGTAACATTGAGCATTGTTTAAATATTCTGTGGACCTCGGTTGTTGTTAAATTAGCTTTTATTTGACAGACGAACGGGGGGCAAATAAGGAATGAAGGAGTCCAAAAAAAAAATAATAAACCCGGAAGACTTGTCATCGTAGTGGTGCACATGCGAGGGTACCAATTCTTTTAAGGTATGGGGCTCCACTTGCGCGGCTTCGGCGCTCAAGATTCCCCTGCCAGTGAAACAAGTCCCTGTACTAACCTAATTTGACTAGTGTGCTTAATTTTTTAACATTAAGATTTTTATTCATTTAAAGCTGACAGATTAATCAAAACAGATAAACAACATACTACCCGGCTCACCGATATCTAGAGAAAGGTAAAGTTGAAGGCTTTGGTCATCATAATTTAAGAGTGTATTAACCGTGGTAAAATTTTACTTCCGGTTACTTGCGTCAATGTAAGCGCCAGACTGTTTTAAAAAAATTCAGTCGCCTGTAAATTCTGTTACATTTTGAATATTTTTTCCTTGTGTTGCACAACATGTCAAGTAAAAAAGTAAAAGCAAAAAAGTAAGCGAAAAACAGAAAAACATGGGCAAATTAAGACGGGCATCCGTGTGCTTCGTTTGATCTTGTCGAAGTGCCGCTAGTAGTGAACTGGGCGAGCGCTGATAGGATAATATAACTTCAGGGACACTTCCGGTTTCCTTAAATGCTTAAGGAAATGAGGGTTTTTATTAAATCCAGCTTTTTCGACGAGCTACGATTTAATCCAAAAATGGAAATGTAGCGGTGCATTTATTTTACAAAATCGTACCTTTTTCAGAAAATTACGAATTTTTCAGTATTTCTAAATTCTCTCAGAATCTGACCTATGCATAGCGCAATGAAGATTAAAGATAAAATCTTAAATCAACTCAAAAAACCGAGAAAGTAATATGCCTGGGAGCATTTACATTTTCTGCGAAATTAGTCACATGACCATGGGCGTAGCCTGAGGACGTCATTGCTGGTGTAACTGTTCACAAAAAGGTTAAAACAAGAGAAATGATTCCGAACTAATAAAGATAGATGAGGTTTGATGAGAGTAAATTTTCCTTAGCAGCCACTCAGAACGATCAGTGAAAAAGTCATTTTTTTGAAAGTTTGATGGAATGATGTTAATTTTTAGTATAAACACGCCGAATAAATGAGTGACTTCGTAATAACACAGAATAAAACTTGAAGCATATGCGAAACGCGGCACGCGATCTGTAAAGAGAAGTCTACCATTTTTCTGAGTTAACGCGAACAAAATAATACAATACAGTACAATGCAATACAATACCATAACATGCCATACTAAGCAATGCATAAAAAAGTATACATTAACATACTGTAATTGAAACTAAAACTAGAACTCATTTATAACCGCGATTCCTCGAACAAATTAAATAAAAACCAGCTGCCTCTTAATATACTGTTTATAAGTATTTAATTCAACGCAAAGCCAGAACGTACCCAAGATATATACGGCTGTTTCGACAATGGTTTTCCTAAAGGGTGAAAAATATTATGGGTATTGTTTTAGAGTTGCTTGAATGAAGCTGAAGGTATTTCAGCGTGACGAAAGAAAGGCGACCAAACATGTGTATTGATGCTGTCTCCCTTCTTGTGCGTGCACCTTATTTACTCGTCTTTTTCAATCCTTTAATCTCATTTTGTTTTGCACGTAAAAGGCTGGGGAATAACTTGAAAACCACAAGGTTCATTTCAAACATGTCTATTTCTAAAGGTATTGTAGTTTTTTTGTCACTCTCTATGTTAATGTGTTTTTAAGTGTTTAGAGTGAATAAAACGTTGTTGTTGTATCCTACACAAAGCAAAAAGAGACAGGTCAAACAAAACTAGGTGAAAACAGATACACCCCTATGCTTTAAAATGGCCTTGTACTTATTAATGGCTCGAATAAAGCATAGCATTTCATGTCAAGCATTCGATGTGTAAGTGCCGACTTAAAATTAATATACCTCAAGGCGTTGGTACTGAGTGAAAATAACTCCTTCCTCGTGTTCCATGTCCTTTTCATCAGTAGGCCGCGCGACCCCACGATAATTCAATTCACACAAACCTTTTTCACCAGTGTCGGTAGCTTTAAAATTAGTGGAAGCACACCGAGGATTTCTGTTACAGTGCAAACCACATGTGATCAAACTGGGCGAAGAAAATGTCTTGAATGTGTGACCATGGAGACGGCGGTTTTGAAGAGTTAACACCGCTTGGGAGAAGAAAACGGATTGATTAGCATCCACGGCAAACAATTGCATCACAAGACTTTTACACAGGAAGATAAGAAAACACGGCCGCATTTTAACCGTTCTGTTTGTGAACTTGTCTGGCTGTAAAGATCACTATTTATGATTGCAAACCTGTAGATTTCATCATCATTTACCATATAAGGGCAAGGGAAACTCAGTATTTATGTTCCCATCAATAAAACCTTCAAAAGTTGAGTTGGGAATATCCGTTCAAGAAAGACGTGCGGCATTTGAAATTTCTGGAAAATGTTTAAAAATGGTATGTAACACCCTTATATTACGTATTGCACTACCGTGCTTCACTATCTATTATTTACACCGCGTTATGTGTAAAACCATCGAAAGTTATCGAAGCTAGCAGGTGAATAAACTCCAGGCTTCTCTTTTACGGGTTTTCATCAATTCAGCAGAAGGGTGACTAGTTAATTAAAAGTTTAGATATTTAGTATTCATCATTCCTCTTAATCTACAGAAAAGGGAAAGCTCTTTAATAAAGACCAAAAAAACACTTGTCAGTGGCTGTCACTATTAGCTGATATATCGAAGCTGACAACGTCAAGTTTTCCGGTTAAGGATAGCAAGAAAATTGCTTAGAATCAGAGACCGAGAAAGTAACAGATATGTGCTGTAGCAGTAGCACGCTACCCAAAAACACTCAACAAATAAAACTTCTGTCAAATCTATTTTTAACAATTCAAAGGAAACCTGTCGAGGGAAACACTCTTGACAAAAGTGGTCATATGCTGTGTTTCAATCCCAAGAAAGGCTTGTCAAGTGAAACAGACACACTGTTTAATGTCCTAGCAGTCATGATAGTTGCTTTGAGTAAAAGCAGTCGAAGAATTGGCAAGGCTTTAGTAGAACAAGATGACTACTTCGTGACTGCTAGGGAAACTTACTATAGCTTCCTTGACAAGTACTGAGGCAGATGGCACAGGTCTTATTTGATCACGTGTCCACAAAATGTAGCAAATATTGCTTGAGAAATATTGTACCTTGAGTTATCACGTGTAATAACCTTACATGTCAGTTATCAGCGGAAAATACTGACATTTCAGGTTAATGGGTTACGAATCTTCTCGGTTATTGAATTGCTTTCTGTGGTCACTGCCTTAAACCAGTTACCACCAAGTAATTGGGTGTGTAAGCAATCAGGTGAATAAGTAAGTAAATAAGTAAGTAAGTAAGATACATGTAATCTTCGACTGTTCGGAAGTTTTTCAGCAATCCAAAGTCCGAAAACACCGCGAGATTTACTCGTGTCTACGATCTCTAACTGAGAAATAACACGTAAGAGCATCAGATAAAGCTACACGGCTTTTCTTTGACCTAACTACCTGCCCGGGACTAGTTGATAGTACAGATGATATACATCTTCACCATGCACTTGTAATTGGCAGATATCACATTTATTCATCGAAAGGTGGAAAAACTCTCCCGAATTTACAAGTAAATTTACTCTTCTGCTATTGCTGATCGCGTTAAAACAACTGGTCACTACATCAAATGGGACCATTTGACATTTTTAGCGTCCGGCAAGACTGACTCTCACCGTAAGGTTAAGGTGGCTGAAAACAGTTTCCAGTACTTTCCGAGACTTAGAGTTTGATGGATCATTATAACCATTCTATACCAGTTGGTGCCAAAATCATGGTATTAACAAACTGCCCAATCATCGGTGAACAACTTGCTGTTAATGTTGTGGCTCAATAGGTTACTATAGCAACAATATGACCTTCTAAAAACACCCTTAATTTTAGCTTTAAGCGCTTATAACTCAAAAACGAGCTCGGTGACCCCCATTCTTTATTATCGAATTGTAATCAGCATGATAAGATGCAAGTTTTTGCAAAGTTCAAAAAAATTCTGTGAAGAGGGTTCAGAGCCACCTTAAATTGGAAAATTTACTGCGATGATCTCTCTTCACTCTCATCTACAACCGCAGTACAAATATGAATTATTTCATATATACTTCACATCATTTCACTGCACGGGAAGATATGAACTCAATAAATTGACCTCGCTCCCAATGTGTGGCTTCATAGCTCAGTTGGGAGAGCATCGAACCGGTATCGCGGAGGTCACGGGTTCGAATCCCGTTGAAGCTCTGATTTTTTAAGGCTTCTTCTTTCCAGTTGCTTAATTTACTGCGATGATCTCTCTTCACTCTCACCTACAACCGCAGTACAAATATGAATTATTTCATATATACTTCACATTGTAGTATTGTATTGTAAGTTGTTTTTACATTGTAAGTAGTCGTTGTTAAAGTGGAAGTAAATTAATTAAAAATGACTGGACAATAATAAAATAAGAAATAACATAACCTGCGATCAGGCGTCCTTTTTTTCGCGGCGGGAAGGAACGCCTGATACAATTACTTGACTATTCGTCTGCCGCCCCCTAATTAAAATATCTGTCAGCGAGAATGTCGGCGATGCCATCAGATAATGAATCAATCGGAATTACCGGAAGTCGCTTCGTGGGCGGGAATTACACAAGGCACGAACAGCGTGAATTTACATACAGTACTGTACAGTACGGCCGAGTAAAATATGGTTAATTTTGTAAAACGCATCCTCCTGTTTCGTTCGTAAATGAGTAAGTTTCAGAGGCAGAACAAGAAATGCTATCCTTGTGCGTCTAGCGTGTCAATTGGTTAAGGTACCGTTCCTCTTTGTAAGGCAACAAAAAGCAACGGTGGTTTTTGAATTTTGATGTGGCGTTGGCTGTACTGCCCATATGAAACAGCACTTTTGGAATTAGCTGATATATAGCGCTCTTGGCGAATTCCGTCGGTAGCACGGCCAAAACATATCTCCCATGGCATACAATTCTATGAAAGCATTATATTTGTTCATCTTTGAGAGTTTTGTCAACAAAACTCTCAAGAGAATCATTTAAAGCTGACAAAAACTCGCTCTCTTCGCTCGCCTCATCAGTCGCCATCAGCTCGCGGCATTTCTTTTACCGGAAATCACACTGCCACACAGGTAACCAATCATGGCTTAGTTCTATAATTACCTTTTGTTTCTTGACCAATCAGAGAAAAGTCCAGATTCTGGACTAGCAACGGACAAATAGTCAAGTAATTGTATCAGGCGTACCTTCCCGCCGCGAAAAAGAAAGGACGCCTGATCGCAGGTTAGAAATAACACGAAACTGCGGTGATAAACATGACAATAAAAAGCAACAAAGATAAAGCTTTTATCTGCTAACATTTTGATTTGATAGGCCCTAATGGGCCCTTTGGAGCTGGGGTAACGTGACTACAATTTTCTTAAAAATAAAAAAAATATTATGGGCTATAATTTAAAGTATGCCGAAATTGAAAAAGCATATCGAAGACACCAGATGGCTTAGTTTGAGGCCCCACCCATTAGAGAGTGAGTTTATACGTCAGTCTGAATTTTTGGAAAATTTAGAGGAGATCTGTGGAAAATGTTCTTGGAAAGCAAGGCCTTGCTCTCCAGCAACTTTTTCCATACAAATCTTCTTAACTTTTCTAAAATTCAGATCGGCATAAAATCTCATTCTTTAATGCCAGGGGCTTCACACTTCGCCATTTTGATGCTTTCGACATGCTTTTTCCATTCCTAACACTCTAAAAGTTGTAGCCCATAGTTTTAAGAAAAGTAGGCCACGTGATGGCTTAGCTGCAAAGGGCCTATTAGCAGAATCCTTTTTGTCTTACGATGGGTATCTGACTGTCTTCTTGCTAATATGTCAAAGTGGTCTCATGTAATCATACATTTTTTTAATTTAATCAATGTAGTTGGAAATGTTAATCATAAAGCACTGCAGACTCTTTTTCACACGCCCTTCGACGTAGCCTCCTACGCAGACGTTCTCACGCTTGTCACGCGTTCCTCCCAACGAACGTCTGCTCAACGGACCGGTCACATCCGTTTGTTGGCGGTTAGCTAATCATAGCTTCTCTTCCTATCCGTGGAGAGCTGGACTTTGACCGACCTTGACTCAACGCTTCAACCCGAGGAATTTGTGCCGCAAAATGTTCAACATTCTCACTTACGTACCAGTTGCACCAGCAACTGCAGACGTACAGATTATATTAGAAGTACCGGCAACTGATAAGATCCACATTGAGGACCGGTACGGTCTTGCCTGAACTATGTCAAACAATGGGATATACAACACGCAAAACAGTCAACTGATTCGCACGTGAACAGCTACATTTTAATTATGTGGTGCCAGAACGGACAAAAGGAGCAATAAACCTATTCATCGAACTCGAGAAACATAAGCTCAACCAAATTGATGGAAGAAACATAAGAACCTCTCTTCAGAAACGTGTAGCTTTCTCGAAGTAAAGCACGGCGTCTCTGAAGAAAAAACTGGACGTGGGTAAATATGATATGCGTGATAAGAAGCAACATACGCTCTACTTACAAAATACTTCTAATGAAACAGCCGCGCCCAGCGCCAGAAAATTAAATACAAGTAAGCAACATTTCACGGAAAAATTCTTATTTTCCACATTTTGCCCTTCGAAAGCAAATATCGTGCAATATAAATGAGCCTAAACAATTCATAAGTACATTGCAAACAGCTTGGCAAACAACACTGAAGATAGCGGATTGGTTCTTTTTAAACAAAGGCTAACCGCCAGTGAACGGAAGTGGCCTGTCCGTTGAGCAGACTTTCGTGGGGAGGAACGCGTGACAAGCCTAAGAACGTCTGTGTAGGAGGCAACCTTCGACGTGACGTGACATCTTTTGGGCATCTTGATGATGAGCTAGGCAATGCTTTCTCCGTTTTCTCGTTTTTTACTTATACAACTCGGAACTAGACACTGAACGTGCCAAACTATTGTTCTCGGCGAATCTTGCAGAGTTTTGACTGGATCCAAAGAGAGTACTCCCTACAATCAGTCATATGAAGCTGCTTTGCCCTAAAGGGGTACCTCTTAATTTTAAGGCCACATGTATAGAAATTAATTAATTAATCTCACTGCATACAATTACCCTGACACGGGAAGCTAAGTTATGGTAGGATTCCCGCGACTACCAGGGCAAATGGCGTGTCAAATAGAGTACCGAATTTCTGATTTTTGATGAAGAAAAGGGTTATAACACTACAAAATCATAGCAAAATATCTTATATTTTAAGTGAACAAGCTCATACTTATATACAATCTTCATAAGTCCTGCACACACGGCCCAATTGTTTGCGCAAGAAAGGGCGCTACAAGTGGCAGCGTGTCGACCTTTGCAATGTTGTTCTCAGTGGTGCAGAGAACATCTAAATCGTGCAAAGTAATGGCTAATGAATGGAATCGGGACTAGGTTTGACATTGTCTTGCGAGTTTAAGGAACTTGATTTTAGCGCCCAGTCGGTCGAGTCGTTGCCCAAGCATTACCAAGATTTTAAATGCTTCTAAATATTTTACCCCTTAATTTCTGTAGTCAATTTATTTAGATGTAAATACGTGAACTCATTTAAGTATTTCTCTTTTTTTAGAAGATAATTGAATGTTCTTTTTAGTCTTTTTTACTTTTTACCATGGTAGTTGTGTAAGTACTTTTATCCCTATTTTAATGTAGTCTCATATTGTAATTATTTTCACGCGACCACACAAGCTCTAAGCTTTAAGGTGATTCCCCGGTAAAAGAACTCGCCATAGATTTCCGATGAAAACTGGTATACTGTCGTTATAGAACAAGGAGATACTAAAAACGTAATAAAAAGAGGGGGTCACCGTGCTTGTTTTCATGCCACAATATTGACAAATATGGTTATTTTGGTGACTTTTTGTTAAATCTCAGTGCGCAACAAATAAGTTCGATTATATTTCAATGCAACACGTTATATCACACAGAGTTTGACTTTCTTCGATTGTTTATTCATCTACGTCCCGGAAAAATGTCTTCAAATAACAGCATTTTTTTATCCTTTAAAGGAAACATAAATTGGACATACGCGGTTTGCCCGATATGTCTACCCCTGTAGAATTCCTTTCATTTGCCAAAAAACTAATCATAGATTTCTGCTAATTTTTTCTCAGTTATTCAGGATACTGTTCTCATTGAAATTATGAAATAAAAGATATTGGTCACCGTGCTCGTTTCACAGAAAACGAGCAGTTATTTCTCTGTCGAGTTTGGCTCGAGGGAAATTTCTTATGTTATGTATACGCACGTGCTCGACCACGCGCCCATTTGAACGCGCTAATGACGCGAAAATCGTGCGCAGTAGGGATGCGCAATACAATACTGAGGAATCGCCTTCAACCCTATCGTGTTAAAATAAAGGAAATGATGATGATGATGATGATGATGATGATTTATGCTAGGATAAAGAGGGCAACGCTAAGCCTGAACAGGTTGGCCATTGAATGACTACTGGAAAAGGTACTGTTGGTACACTTCAGAGGAGTCACCAGGCCATCAACTGAGTCAAAGGACAAGCTGGAGCCTGGTGAACTAACTCAATCAGGGGAGCTGGAGCCTGGTGAACTAACTCAATCAGAGGAGCTGGAGACTGGTGAACTAACTCAATCAGGGGAGCTGGAGACTGGTGAACTAATTCAATCAAGGGAGCTGGAGACTGGTGAACTAACTCAATCAAGGGAGCTGGAGCCTGGTAAACTAACTCAATCAGGGGAGCTGGAGACTGGTGAACTAATTCAATCAAGGGAGCTGGAGACTGGTGAACTAACTCAATCAGGGGAGCTGGAGCCTGGTGAACTAATTCAATCAGGGGAGCTGGAGACTGGTGAACTAACTCAATCAGGGGAGCTGGAGACTGGTGAACTAATTCAATCAAGTGAGCTGGAGACTGGTGAACTAACTCAATCAGGGGAGCTGGAGACTGGTGAACTAATTCAATCAGGGGAGCTGGAGACTGGTGAACTAACTCAATCAGGGGAGCTGGAGACTGGTGAACTAACTCAATCAGGGGAGCTGGAGACTGGTGAACTAATTCAATCAAGGGAGCTGGAGACTGGTGAACTAATTCAATCAAGGGAGCTGGAGACTGGTGAACTAACTCAATCAGGGGAGCTGGAGACTGGTGAACTAATTCAATCAGGGGAGCTGGAGACTGGTGAACTAACTCAATCAGGGGAGCTGGAGATTGGTGAACTAAGTCAATCAGGGGAGCTGGAGACTGGTGAACTAACTCAATCAGGGGAGCTGGAGACTGGTGAACTAATTCAATCAAGGGAGCTGGAGCCTGGTGAACTAATTCAATCAGGGGAGCTGGAGACTGGTGAACTAACTCAATCAGGGGAGCTGGAGACTGGTGAACTAACTCAATCAGGGGAGCTGGAGCCTGGTGAACTAATTCAATCAGGGGAGCTGGAGACTGGTGAACTAACTCAATCAGGGGAGCTAGAGACTGGTGAACTAACTCAATCAGGGGAGCTGGAGACTGGTGAACTAATTCAATCAAGGGAGCTGGGACTGGTGAACTAATTCAATCAAGGGAGCTGGAGACTGGTGAACTAACTCAATCAGGGGAGCTGGAGACTGGTGAACTAACTCAATCAAGGGAGCTGGAGACTGGTGAACTAACTCAATCAGGGGAGCTGGAGACTGGTGAACTAACTCAATCAGGGGAGCTGGAGACAGGTGAACTAATTCAATCAAGGGAGCTGGAGACTGGTGAACTAATCAATCAAGGGAGCTGGAGGACTGGTGAACTAATTCAATCAAGGGAGCTGGAGACTGGTGAACTAACTCAATCAAGGGAGCTGGAGACTGGTGAACTAATTCAATCAAGGGAGCTGGAGACTGGTGAACTAACTCAATCAGGGGAGCTGGAGACTGGTGAACTAATTCAATCAGGGGAGCTGGAGACTGGTGAACTAACTCAATCAGGGGAGCTGGAGACTGGTGAACTAATTCAATCAAGGGAGCTGGAGACTGGTGAACTAACTCAATTAGGGGAGCTGGAGACTGGTGAACTAACTCAATCAGGGGAGCTGGAGCCTGGTGAACTAATTCAATCAAGGGAGCTGGAGACTGGTGAACTAACTCAATCAAGGGAGCTGGAGCCTGGTGAACTAATCAATCAAGGGAGCTGGAGACTGGTGAACTAACTCAATCAGGGGAGCTGGAGGACTGGTGAACTAATTCAATCAGGGGAGCTGGAGACTGGTGAACTAACTCAATCAGGGGAACAGGTGAACTAACTCAATCAGGGGAGCTGGAGACTGGTGAACTAATTCAATCAGGGGAGCTGGAGACTGGTGAATTAAGTGAATCAGGGGAGCTGGAGACTGGTGAACTAATTCAATCAGGGGAGCTGGAGACTGGTGAACTAATTCAATCAGGGGAGCTGGAGACTGGTGAACTAATTCAATCAAGGGAGCTGGAGACTGGTGAATTAAGTGAATCAGAGAACGAGCTGAGACTGGGACGTTAACTGAATCAAAAGAGGAGCTGTAGCCTGAGACATTGACCTGTTGACTGAATCAATTGGTCAGCGGTCGGTGAGGAAAAATGTGTGTGTGTTCTGACCCTAATATTGTAATTTATTACATGTAATTTGGTCTAGCCTTGTTAACTTTTTAGTTATTTTAGGAAGCCAACACCCTTTCAGTTTTAATTTTTATTTCATGTTAATTTAATTTCTGTCAAGTGAAAGGGTCAATAAAGTTGTTGTTGTTGTTGTCAAAGGACGAGCTGACATAATAATAAAACTGGAATAGACGTCAACGTGAAGTCTGGGTGGGCCATTGGCCATAACGATTTTTACGGAAGAAGAGGACGAGCTGGAGTCTGGGACTTCACTTCTGAATCAGTTCATTAATGCAAAGCGGACTTTTAATGGTACTTTATAAAATGATTCAATTTTGTATCTCGTGAAAGTTTTGTCGGCATTTCAATCAGTTGTTTTTTACATTACAAATTTAACATTAGCAACAGATTTGAAGTTTGTTTGCCGTGCGTCTGTTGAGTAATAAATCACAGAATATGTCAAAATTTGGTAAAGGCATAAATGTACTACACTCGCCTAACGACTCGTTTGCCACATATAAGTTCTTACCACATTTGACGCTCGGCAACATGGAATTGATATTTTAGTGGAATGGGATCAAGAGAAATTACTATTACTCTAACGCCGCTAGTGCCTCTACATAATCTGAAAAAAAGAGGCCGCTCAGACGTCTACTTGAATCTCGTCAAATTGTGGCCGGCGAAGAAAAGTCGCTACTATATATTGATTTTTTCTTGCTTTGCTTTTTTTTCTTTCCTTGTACAAGTTTTACCTTTCGCTAAATGTGAAAAGGAAGCATACACGTACACATTTGGTAGAGTAGGCCAGAGATAGCAACCACACTGCTGCAATGTCCCCCTCAAATCCTCTCATATATAAAATGCTTTCAAACGCTCGATCTTTTCAATCAAATCTTTATTTCTATTATTCAATCACGGTATTACATCGACTGTTTCAAACGTCTCCGACGGACATCCCCCAGCTGCTTAACGAAATCCAATGGCAGTCCCCAGTGCATCTGTCCAGCGGTCGCTAGAAGTATAACAGCCACATCCTCCATATGCACTTCTTCAGGAAGAAAAAACCATTTGGCATGGTGCGCCCCGAAGGTGGTTGCACAGAGGAGACTTCGCCAGTTTTACTGCCATTCCTCTCGCTCATAGAGCAAATTATCAGCATGGGCGTCGCTTGGAGGCAGCTCGGAATGGTCAGGTAGGAAGGCAAACAGGTTATCTTTCGAGCCATCGCAGTTTGTATAGCGAAGTGTTTTTTCCATTCGACTGAAACCCAAGAACCTTCCATTTACGCCGGCTACATCGGGAGGAAGAACCCCTGGTGAAAGAAAAGCGTAAGTCACCTAGTATACGGCGGCTGCGCTCGCAGTATTAGGGGCAATCAAATTGAGCTGTCCTTCGAAAGGAAACGATAATAACCTTTTTCTTCTTTAGCTAACAGGAATAATGACAGTGCCTCTTCTAATAGTTAACTTGAGAATTCTGGATTTAATCTGACAAGGAACAGGATATTTCGTTCAAAGTGACACAACTATTATCCTACCCTGGCGCCAAATTGGAAGCTTGGAGACACAAAATGTTTCATATTTTTCACTTTTTACAATCTGATATGTTTTTGGGATTGAAAACCTTTTTCGTGAATACTAAATGTCATCTTCAGTGAGCAAAGTTTCTCGACTTTAGTTGCCTTTCCTATTAACTTACATTGACGTCAGAACAGTTAAGGTTTTCGCTCCTGCTGCATCATTCCGCGGCCGAATACTGAGGCCCTCAAGAAGAGTTTAGTTATAGGGGCGCAGTAACATGGAACAGTCTGTCAGTGTAGGCTAAGCAGGCCACTACTTTGAATAGTTTTTTTTTTCCGCTATTGTAAGCTAGTAATAACTCTTAAGTTAAGTTAAAATAATTAAATAATGTATAATTAAGTTAAGTTGAAATAGTTAGAATAGTTCGTAAATGTTCAGTCTTAGTTTTAAGTACTAGGTTATATAGGTTTTTTAAGTGTTTAAGGTTAATGTGCACGGCTCTTTAGAAGACCCCTTTATAGTAAAATGATCCCGTGGATAAAAAAAGTTTCTTTTCTATTCTATTCTATTCTATTCTAAATTTCAGGCGCGCTAGCTGTATGCAAGGCATTACATGAATAAATAAAGAGTCCTACAGTAAGTAGTGCATAATTATAAAGGTGTAAGTAATATGAGGAACACTAGTTTTGTTACCTAGCAACAAGTAGTCTTCCATATGACTATTAACTAGTGACGTATATCCGTCATAATTGTTGACACGAGCTCCAAGGAGATGTTGTTTGTATTCCGGCAGCTGTTGTACAAGCGTGTAAGGTTGAGTTCCATCTTTCCTTTGAATCCTCATCAGTACCTGAGTGCGATTAGTAAACAGATCGGAGATCATCTGCTGACTTTCAGTACCCCGGATGGTTGTTCTTGGGACAAAAGTGAAGCCACCTCCAGCAATCGCCATTTCACAGTAGACAGTGATAGATTTACAACCAGGAACAGGCTGAATGGAGTACAGGCCGCTCAGAGAATCAGGAAAGTTTGTCTTTATCTCCAGGCATGATTTAGGTTATATTGTTCCTGAAAGGAAAAAAACGGCCAACAAAGGAGAGTTGGTGACGGCAGGAAACAGATTTAGGACTTAGGAGAGTTTGCACGGATATCTTTCGCTCACAAGTCTCCCTCAGGTGTTGTCCCAAGTTAAGAAACTGTCATGCTGCGTGTAACTGTTGCCAAATGAGACACTTGGCTGGCTAATTACCGACTCCAATTTAATTATATTGTCACCCCGAAAATCCCATTTGATGGCATACAAGTGCGCGCACGTTTATTTCCTAACTTTATACACTGTGAAAATTGATTTCTAATTTAGATAGTGTTTAAACCAATGAATTGGACAGTAACGTGCCCAGTATAATCAACATTCAATACGACTACACAAAAAATCAACGATTGAATTAAATTAAGTTCCTCTGCCCAGCTGACTACCAAATTGGACTCGCGTTAAAGCCTTATATATCGAATATTGTCAGTCCCTCGAAATTTCTTTCATTTTTTCTTAGAAAGAGATAACGTGTTATACTGTGTTTCACTTTTCACATTCATCTACAACCGCAGTACAAATATGAATTATTTCATACATACTTCACATCACTTCACTGCAAGGGAAAATATAAACTCAATAAATTGACCTCGCTCCCAAGTGTGGTTTCATAGCTCAGTTGGTAGAGCATCGCACTGGTATCGCGGAGGTCACGGGTTCGAATCTCGTTGAAGCCCTGATTTTTTTCAGGCTCCTTCTTTCCTTTGCTTAAATTGGAAAATTTACTGCGATGATCACTCTTCACATTGTGTTTTTTTTGTTTAGCTAAATTGATATCAATTGTGATAGAGGACCCAATAAAATTAATACAGGGAAGTGAGACTTTTTTTTTATAATTACCTAACCGTACAAACTATATAATATGTACCCTACTTACGTCTTTTTTTTTTTTAAATTAGCTTACCCCACACCCTATCAAAAGAATACTTACACTAATTACACCAGGCAAGGGAGTTATAAATTCAGAGAGGTAGACAACACAGCACCTCACAGACACAATGCAAATACTTCAATTAAGTTTTAAAGCTTGAGTTAATTAAATAACAAAACAAAAAAAAAGGTAATACAGATTTTGAATGAGCCAACCACAAACTTTCTCCGCGCAAGGTCACAGAAAAACTGCAACGGGTTCGAAAAACCCAATTATATATGCATCATAATAATGGTTCCCATCTTTTCCAAAAATCTCGAAGCTTCTTATTTTTTGAGACAATAATAAGTTTTTCAGTCTCTTGCTTAGCCTGTACTTTCGTTAGAAGGATATTAAACTTTGGGAGTGATTTGTTTCTTCTACACTCCCATATACATAGTTTACCAAGAATTATCAAATAATTTAGTAGATCGTTTCTATTTCTATTTAAAATGCCAACTATGACATCGTTCAGTGATAACCTCAAATTTTCACCCATTAGTCCACCAATTACAAAATCTGTTTCAAAAAGCGCGCGAATGGGAGCAGCCATAAAAGAGATGGTATAAGTCTTCTTTGTAAATTGTGCAAAAGGAACACTTCTCTGACTCAATTAACCCAATTTTGAATAATTTGGTATTGGTAAACAAGATATTATTTAATAATTTATACTGAAAAGACCAGACATAGTTTTCCCCTGCAACGTTATATGGGATTGAGAACACTTCCTGCAACGAGTTTGAAAACTCTAAATTGGCTGATAAAGTCTTGAAATTATTGGGATATTTGGCTTTATTAACAATCAAGAGAGAGTAGAACTGTTTTGACTTAGCTGAGTACGTATCGAATTCAGCATTTTCACATTTAAAGGTCATAGGATCAAATTCCTCCTGTGGGGAAGAAGAGAGCTTGGCCTTAGGCACTGACAACCGTAAGGCAGACCATGCCGCCAAAAAAAAAGTGAGAAGTGGGAAGTGAGACTTACTATTAAAGTGGGGTGAAGAAATGGGTGTAAGAACATGGGAGAGGTGGAAGTAAGCGAAATCAGTTTTGTTGCTGTCGTTCTTTTTAGCTGTAATCCATGCAACGAACTGAAAAATTCTAGTATGGTACTATGTTTCATTTTCCGACCTCTAATTATCAGCCATTATCAGTCAGTCAGTCCGTCAGTCCGTCAGTCCGGAGGAGGTGAGGAGGTGAGGAGGTGAGGAGGTGAGGAGGTGAGGAGGTGAGGAGGTGAGGAGTGAGGAGGTGAGGAGGTGAGGAGTGAGGAGGTGAGGAGGTGAGGAGGTGAGGAGGTGAGGAGGTGAGGAGGTGAGGAGGTGAGGAGGTGAGGAGGTGAGGGTGAGGAGGTGAGGAGTGAGGAGGTGAGGAGTGAGGAGGTGAGGAGGTGAGGAGGTGAGGAGGTGAGGAGGTGAGGAGGTGAGGAGTGAGGAGGTGAAGGAGGTGAGGAGTGAAGGAGTGAGGAGGTGAGGAGTGAAGGAGGTGAGGAGGTGAGGAGTGAGGAGGTGAGGAGTGAGGGTGAGGAGTGAGGAGGTGAGGAGGTGAGGAGGTGAGGAGGTGAGGAGGTGAGGAGTGAGGAGGTGAGGAGGTGAGGAGTGAGGAGGTGAGGAGGTGAGGAGGTGAGGAGTGAGGAGGTGAGGAGGTGAGGAGGTGAGGAGGTGAGGAGGTGAGGAGTGAGGAGGTGAGGAGGTGAGGAGGTGAGGAGGTGAGGAGGTGAGGAGGTGAGGAGTGAGGGTGAGGAGGTGAGGAGGTGAGGAGGTGAGGAGGTGAGGAGGTGAGGAGGTGAGGAGGTGAGGAGGTGAGGAGGTGAGGAGGTGAGGAGGTGAGGAGGTGAGGAGGTGAGGAGGTGAGGAGGTGAGGAGGTGAGGAGGTGAGGAGGTGAGGAGGTGAGGAGGTGAGGAGGTGAGGAGGTGAGGAGGTGAGGAGGTGAGGAGGTGAGGAGGTGAGGAGGTGAGGAAGTGAAGAAGTGAGGAAGTAAGGAAGTAAGGACGTTTTTTGGTAATAGTCTCTTTGTAGGTCTCGGGACTGCCATTTTAGCATAGATTTTTTTATATCTCACTTATTGTATGTGTTCTTTTTAAGTGAAATTGTTGTCCAGTGTTACACCAAGGACCTATAAGCCGCACGTATGGAAAGACTGGGCTGTATCATTTTATGTATCATATCTGTCAGTAAACATTTGCTTACTCATTTACGCAATCATTGTGTTATGAATAAAATCACGTGAAGCCAGCATATTTCAGTAGTGTAGCAGCTGTCCAAAGCTGCTTTTGTTTTATTATTGTAGCAGCTGTTATTGTTTTAGGGATAGGGGCATTGTTTCTGTTGTTTGTTCTATTGTACTCTCAAAGGGTAGCAAGCCAATCATGTGAGACCTTAGGAGAGCTGCTACATCACTCGCATATTTAAATGTCAATTTTAGCTGGAAACGGGGATTTGAGAGCTGCCCATAAATGAGATGAAGGCATCGAAACCACTCTAATAACATAACCTTTGATCACTGTTAAATACTTGCAAAAAAATTTCGGATGATTTTAATCTTAGACAAAAAATGTTCGGAAATATAACCGTTCGAAAATTTTAAGCTTCCGAAATAATTATCGTACAGTTAAAAGCTTCAGGTGGCTCTAAAGCCTTTAGTTCTCTTTTTGGAGTAAACTTCAGCTGAGACACTGAATGAGATACGTAACGTCTTAAAATAGTTTTATCGTCAGTGTGTCAGTAAAACTTTGAGGGTGAAGTAAAACTGGCAATTTCAGAGTTATTGTCTCAGTGAGTCTATTAAATTCGTATTTCGCACGCGTAAATTTACTTTAGTTATGTTTCAGCAGAGTGCATCTAAAATAAAACTTTCGAAATTTTTTGCAAGTACTACTGTCTATTAAGAAGTTTTCATCTCGATTATAATCAGAGGAGTTTTTTTTAGTAATTTCTGTTCAAGCCCGCAGTAAATGAAGCGCGTGTTTTTGCCTGGTTCTGTAATTATGCAAAAAACGGTGACATCGTTAAAAACTTGGCAATGTGACGCATCTTTTCACAAGCTGGCAAACATGGTTATCGCAACGGCATCCATCGCTCTACCCTGCACAGCAAGCCTCTAATGCAATCTCGATTTCCTCAAGGACTCGTTTTTGCTCTGAATTTTTCTAACGTGGTTCTGTTATACTCTCTACAACTACACTAGTGCTTTACCGTAAAGTACACCAATCGAAATTTCAAAGGAAACTACGTACGATACCAGAGTATCATATTTTCTAGCTTTTTCGTGCATGTTTGTGCAAACGGCCAAATTGTCTATACAATGCAAAGAAAATTACGCGGTGGCGTGAAGATATGAATTGTATTTTTCTAGTGTTAAAAGCAATATTAAAACTCACTCAGCTTGCATCCACTCGTTCGCAAAATATTGCTTTTACTACTCGAAACAACATTCATTTCCTCGCGCGGTCGTGTAATAAATATCCTCTATACAATTCCGTTTGGAGTATCATAGTATTCTGCGACAGGTCTGAGATACGATATAGTGCAAGCACTTCGGAATGCATACACAGTACCTCATTTCGTTTTGTTCTGTCATGCCAGTACTCAGTAGCTGTTAAGCTCGTTTCCTTAGCAGATATGAACATAGCAGTTCCACACATATTTTTCTTGGGGCTACCAACTGAACAAAACTTAAGTCTATAAAAACTAATAACTCATAACCATATTATATGGTTTGTAAGACGTTTAAGTCTTGTTCAGTTGGTAGCTACGGAAGCCGAGAAGGGTCACAAGTTGTCGCTTCCAGGTTGTCGCTTCCACTTTGTCGCTTCCTGTCGCTTCCAAGTTGTCGCTTCCATGTTGTCGCGTTAAAAATAAAAGGGGGGAGCTGTATTTTGGTACTCCCACTGAAATCAGTGCTGGGCTTTGCAGGAGTACTATAGCAGTTTTGTAGTTTTGTATTTTCATTTTTGTTTATCCCCCCCCCCCCCCTTTTCCAAGTTGTGGCTTCCAAGTTGTGGCTTCCAAGTTGTGGCTTCCAAGTTGTGGCTTCCAAGTTGTGGCTTCCAAGTTGTGGCTTCCAAGTTGTGGCTTCCAAGTTGTGGCTTCCAAGTTGTGGCTTCCAAGTTGTGGCTTCCAAGTTGTGGCTTCCAAGTTGTGGCTTCCAAGTTGTGGCTTCCAAGTTGTGGCTTCCAAGTTGTGGCTTCCAAGTTGTGGCTTCCAAGTTGTGGCTTCCAAGTTGTGGCTTCCAAGTTGTGGCTTCCAAGTTGTGGCTTCCAAGTTGTCGCTTCCACGTTGTCGCTTCTACGTTGTCGCTTCTACGTTGTCGCTTCTACGTGGTCTCTTCCACGTTGTCGCTTCCACGTGGTCGGAGGTAAAAAAAGAACATGGCAGCAATGTTGACGAAGTTCGCGTGGTTGTACGCTCTTTTTCTTCTCTCTATATGTTCGTTTTTTAATAATGCGATATCCGTTATAAGAATCTACCCACTGCTTGCAAACAGTTCTAATCACAGCCGGGCCCGGCGTCAAAGAATATAATGCAAGTAAGAAACACGTTCACGGAGAGTTTCGTATTTTGTCTCTTGAAAGCAAATACTTAGAGACTTAAAACAAATCTTGCAACATAAATGAGCCTAGACGAACACGTGCAGAAATTATTTGTTGGCGTGTAGATTCGCTTGCTTCCGGGGTCATTCATGCATGCATGCATGCAAATGAGACTGTTTTTGTGCTTAAGCTCGCGTACATGTAAAGGGTTCAAAGTGTTTCAAAGTTCCAGGATATGCTTCAATCTGAGAAACAAATCGGCTTTAGTCATAGGAATTTGTACGACCTTCATTTACTTTCAAACACTTCGCCCACGAAAACGTGGCTTTCTACACAAAACAGGATTTTCTCTTCCACATCGATACCACTTTGATGATAGAAGTTCTTCAGAATCGGAAGAGCCTCGATTTCGATTACTTGAAAGCGAGGCAAATGCGGTGATATACATACATCCAAAATTTTTCAACTGAGCCTGGCATCTGACGCAGGTCACCCATGCTGGTCACGTAAGCGACCGAGATTACTCTGCTGCGAAGCCTGGTGGCTTCGCAGCAATGAGGGGGACGTTAGTTAAAATGAATATGAGACTGAAAAATGTACAATGGAAGATTCCACATTTTTTTGATACTAAGAAAATTTCTTTTCATTATGTTCCAATTTGGTGAAGGCACTACTTAAAATATTTGGTAACTACCCGAACTATAGCCCGAGTGCCGATTTTGCTTGAGGTTACTGTTTCACTGCTCCGTAGCGAAATGGCGACGTTTTCAAGTTTCGTTTTTCCAGAGTTTTAAATTAATAATTAAATTCCTGAGAAGACTAAAAGAAGGGCATTAACGGTTTCTTGACTTTTAAGAAACTTGAAATAATCGAAAAAATTATGCACCGGCGCACACAATCTCAATTTCAAATGACAACTCCGAGCGATCTTTCTAGGGTGAAAAGTTTGATATTACGTCGAGAAGTAATGGGAAACCGGTATTTGAAGTATAAACGTCAGTTAGAATTCTGCTAAAACAATTAGAATATTCGCACTTGTAACTACTGCAAGTCTTTCTCTTAGATAATGCTGGACTGGATATTACATTTCTCTTTGACTTCAGGCTTGAGATCCTTATCTCGCATAACACTTTCGATGCCTGATGGTTCTTCGTGGATTTTCAGGTCATTGGTCTTGGCGAAAGAGCCATCTTCTCTGATCTGTAACATACCCAGCTCTTGAAGGGTACTTTTGCTGATGAGGGGTGGGGAATTGATTCTTCCTCTGGTCACAACAAATCTTGCGACTACTCCACAGGTCTGGTTCCTTGTAGTGGCCGCTGTAAACGCTCCTTTCACGGGTAGCTCACTCTGCAAGGTGCTTAGCTTTACTCTGCTTGGTTGTAGTGTAAGTTTCACATTGGACCGATTTGCCAGTGCTTAAAATTGGTGCTCATCCATGACATTTACTTCTGCTCCGCTGTCGGGTTCAGCTCTTATATTAACATCTTCTATCTTCACTGATACGATTCTGTCTTCACCGTCTGTTTTGATTTTCTTCACTTGCTTCAGGTGTCTTACGGCTTGGCAGAAGAGGTCGTCATCGGAGCTTGTTGAGTTGTCGGCATCTTCTTCCTCAATGGTTCTCTTTATGCGGCGCTTGTGTTTTGAATTCTCTGGTGGCTTGTGATCGCGTTTCTTGTTGCCTTTTCTTGCTGTTGGAACGGCCTTTGGACTTACACACAGAACTGAAGTGATTGAAATTTTGAAATTTCTACATTTTTCCCCATACGCTGGGCAGTTCTTGCTTTCTCGTGTGTGTTTGTTTGTCCGCAGTATCCACAGGATTGCTTTTCTTTACCGCTTTGTGTGTTCTTGGGTGGACGACGCTTCTCAAAATGTCGCCCAAGCTTCTTGATATCTTGAGGAATTTTCATGTCGCTTATTTGAAGAGATGTGTCTTCGATTTGAGCAGCTTCGATCAAAAACCGTGTCAAAACCCATTTCTTGTTGATTACTTTTTGTATAAACGATCGATTCTGTGTCGTTTGGATGAGATTCGTTCATCGCAGTTGGCGAATTCGCAGTCATTAGCTTTCTCCCTTAAACGTGCAGCATACGCGTTCGTTGTTTTGTCATGTGCCGGTCTTATTTTGAGGAATACGTATCTCGCGTGGTGTTTATTTTTCTTCGGTTTGAAGTAGTCAATCGGCTTTTTTCTCAACTTCTCGTAGTAGTTAGCGCCATCTGTGGGGTTTGGCAAAATTTTCTCCAGGCGAGCGATTTCTTTCCCGCCATAAATGATGAGTGCATCTTTTTCTTGTCGAGCGGTTCCGTAATCTTGAAATATCTGAATTTGTGTTCGATTTCTTCTAGCCAGTCGTCCCACGCTTTTCGTTTGACTATCGGGTCATCCCCTGAGATGAATGGTTGAGATTTTAGATTTCTCGTTGCGGTAATAACTTGCACTGGAGGTGCTTGGCCGACATCTGCTTGTTCTGTGACAGACATGTTTTGTCGATCGATCGATCAATCGATTCACGCGTTGAAGTATTTTGCCTGCTTGCCTCTCTCGCTGGGCTTCAGACTTTGCTTGTTAGGTTTCTCTTGCTTCTTTTCTACTTTTTGTTGCTTGATTTTTATCTCGTCGC
>JAHPZR010049486.1:0-7500 GCA_019787425.1 Platygyra sinensis | reverse complement strand
TTGACATGAGATGTTGCGTACGCGGTTAACTTCTCTTTTTAGAAGGCGGCGGCTGTATCCTCGTAACGCCAGATAGTTTATAAGTTCATAGCAGCGTTTATTGAAGAAATGGTCAGTTGAACAGATGCGACGTAAACGTAAGGCGAGGCTAAAAGGAATGGTACGTTTGGTGTGGGCAGGGTGGCAGGAACCCTTTAGAAGGTACTGATGTTTATCTGTAGGTTTAGTATGAAGATCAGTCTGGATTTGCTTATTGTTGAGGTGGACTTGTACGTCTAGGAAGGGAAGTGACTGGTTTGAGAATTTGAGTACTCGTGGGTGAACTTTATAGTTGGATGGATAGAATTTATGTAGTTAATAAAGGTTTTAAGATTATCTTCTCCTTCAGTCCAGATCATGAAAATGTCATCGATATATCTCCACCAGCCAAATGGTTTCAGAGGGGCGTTTTCGATGGCAAGCTGTTCAAAATTTCCCATGAACAAATTTGCATAGGAAGATGCCATGCGCGAGCCTATCGCGGTGCCATGGGTCTATAGGAAGTGCTGACCATTGAAAGAGAAATTGTTCATTCCAAGGATCATTCGGATAAGGTCGCAGATTCTTTCAGTGGGAATAGATTTAAGAGGACGGGTGTTAAGAAAATGTCGGCAAGCTTCTTCGCCTTCCTTGTGTGGTATGTTAGTGTATAAGGCAGAAACATCAAGCGTGACGAGGATAGCGTTTTCGGGAAGCGGGCCGAGATACTGGAGTTTGAGAAGAAAGTGGGTCGTGTCCTTGATGTAGGATGGAAGTGTCTGTACTGGAGGTTTCAGGTGATAATCAACAAATTCAGAGATGCGTTCAGTAGGGTGACCATTGCTTGATGTAATAGGACGGTCTGGGTATTTTTTGGCAATACTGTCCACAATGATTTTAATTCGCAAATTAGATTAGAATAAATTTAACTGGGTTGTTATGATTCCGTATGTGGGAATATTTATCTCGCTCCTTTATCTTTGCAAGTTCATGGTTGCCACCTTTGGTCTAAATCTAAAAATTTTTTGAACTTTTAGACGAGTCATGATGAATTTTACCTGCTCTTACATCGGTCCGCAGTACATACATGCGTCTTGATCAACCGCACTGCCTCATACCTTTCCATTCGAGATCAAAACTGCGAACACGTATGGAGTTCATTCCATTGTAAATCCTTCTCTCTTTGTCCTTCTACATGTATTAAACGCGAGGGAAACAAATTAATCTGTAAAATCTCATTTTAAACTAAGAAATGTTCGAAATTAACGAATTGGCTCATGCTTGGCGTTCGAATATCAGTATCGAGTAATGGATGCACGCGGGAAGTTTGGAGAGCATCAGAGAAGCTTTTAAGTCCTTAATTAAAAGGACGTTCGCGCCCAAAAACTTCCCACGTACAGATTTTTTTTGTTTTTTTAGTATAATGGAAAGAATCAGAAAAGGAAGGGATCTGCCGAAAAAAAAGTGGGGGTCACCGAGCATCCAACAAAAATATTCGCACACAAAGTTAACGCAAAGGTCATCAGCCCTATATTTTGTTGAGTTTTGGACTCCGTGCGCGCGCTTGAAAATAACGTGGCACGTGCGTGACCAATGAATAGCGTGCGCACTAGAGATGCGCAGTAGCAATGGGTGCGAACGTCCTTAAGACTGATTTGCTTAAGGCGCAGCCGTGATCGATCTCCAAACTTCCTGAGTACATCCTGACCGTAACTCGATTTTCGCACAGCTATAGGCATGAACCATGGATTGTTTTATAACATAGCGACAACAACTTGGGTTCTAAAACATGTTTTATTACTGATTTACTACAAAGTCAGTCACAATCCATGGTCGAAGGAAAAAAAAGAGATCCTATTGCCTGGTTAAAATAAGCCATAATCAGCTGAATTGAGCAACAGTTAAACGAAAACGCTTTATCTGGATACTAGAATTGTTAATGAAAAATTCACTTCTTTGAATTAATGAAAATGTGGGAAAACAATGTCAAAATAAGTTATTCAATGAAATTGAGGACAAGAAAAGTCAAAACACTCAATTTTTTGGTAAACAACATATCTTGGTAGAAGTCAAAGGCTTGAAGTAGGGTTTGTATTGTTCAGAATATAATGGATGTTCACATTGCCAAAACTTTAACAAAAGGAACCTGCAGCTAAACTCCACGAAATTTTGCAGCCAAATTGACGCCGCAAAGGTTATGTTACTCACAGCCGTGCCTAAAAAGAGATTTTTACCAAGTTGTCTCAGGCCCGGTTCAGACGCCGTACTTCACATGAGCCGAATCGAATTAAATGAATTAAGTTCATGTGAAGTACGGCGTCTGAATCAATTCGGAACGGCTGATATAATTCGGATCGGCTTAGCCGTTCTTCACGCCTGGCTCAGCCGGGAATAACGGCTGTGGACCGGCTTTGATTCAAACGCCGATCTTTACATGAGCCGAACCAAATACATAAATTAATTTAATGTATTTTTGATGTATTTGAAGACCTGAGTATGCGCAGAAGTATAAATTGTGCGTCAGCGCATCAAAATGGCGGGTTTCGCTGGTCAGAGAAGACTTAGCCGATAAGTGCAGTTTGTGTTTTCCTGGTTTCGCGTGCAAACTTGCTGCCTCCTTGGTAAACGGCATCAAAATTAATGTGCATTCCATCATAGTTTTTGTGCTTGTGTTTGAATTACGCGAGAACATTGCCTTTGTGAATTTAACCACAATATTGAAGTTGCATTTCACTGCACGCAAAAAGGATGGAAGTTGAACTTGTATTTTGAAATTAAGTTCATTTGAAGTACGGCGTTTGAAACAATTTATCAGTTGTAATCTTGCAGTTACACGTAAATAGCTTAGTGCAGTTTGCCTTATTTAGCTTCTTTTTGCGAACTTTTCTTATATTTTTCACAAGACGGCTTTGGATCCTACTTGCTTGTTGTTTATCATGTTTACGGGAGTTCAGCACGTATTAGCGCTGATCGAAATGCACTTTTATCTCCTACTGAATTCAGTTCGCCTGGCGCCGGCGTTAGATCGGCGTCTGAATCAATTCAGCCGGTCTAAATTAACTTGGGTCGTCCTAAATTTGAATTCGATTCGGTTCATGTGAAGTACGGCGTCTGAACCGGGCCTCAATAGGAGGAATTAGGTACGTAGGACCAATTCGCGCGCGCTATGTTGTAAAGGAGCATACCTCGCGGCTTTATCATCTTAATTTTTCCAGCAGTCTTAATAATCAAGAAACACCACGTCGTGTTAGAATTAAATGATGCAAGAAAGACTTCTAACAGTCTAGACTTGATGTAGGTGAAAATTTTATCAACGCTTTAACGTAAGTCAGAAATAACCTTTGGAGATTGTTAATATACCTAATTGCAATAACGTTGTCACAGAAAAAAGCAAAAAGCAAAAAGCCAAATAGGAATTTATTAGGGAAATTTGAGTTTCTATTGTTCTTAGATACTGTATATGAATGAAAAGTACACTTTTTTATTCATGTCGTTCATTAACATTATATTTTTATTCATGTACAGCATCTGAGAACAATGGACATTTAAATTTCCCTAATTAATTCCTATTTGGCTTTTTGCTCTTTGCTTTTTTCTATGACAACGTTATTGCAATCAGGTGTATCTCTAAAAGAAATTAGGGCAAGGTAACTAGGTCTAAGGATTGAAAGAATGCTTGTGTGTGAACGGAGTGCGTAATTTATTCGAAGGTTTTCCAAGGTTGCACTATGAGCAGTCCGACGCTCTTTTACTTCATGAAATTCCGCGGGGAAGGACACAAGGAACAACGCAACACAAGCGAGTGGTCTTGGGCGTGAGAGCGTGACATGAAGCTACAAGCGAAGCCGCAAGTTAGCGCGGGCATCCTTGCATGTCACGCTCGTAGTCACGCTCGCATGCTCATCCATCCATGGGTGGATTTTGACCAGACTGGCGTAGAAGGGCGGCAGCAACTCGTGAGAAACAATGGTGTTGCGGTCGAAGTTTCCTGCAAAGATCTGTTACAAAAATAAACTTAACTTTGTCCCTTCTGTATGCTGTCCCGATTTCATTCTGTGACAACGGACGGCATAACAACCTAGATGACATGAATAGAGTCGGCTGCATTGAAATCGTCAACTAACTAAACTTAGTTTTTACCATAGTTAGTAGAGGGGAATGGTTATGAAAACCCGGCAAACTTCAAAGGATGATCTCTTTGTGAGCTTTTAGCTCGGTCACGTGATCTCGACCGTGCACAACTACTGTCAAGATGGCGTCCGGAGTCTCGAAGAAATCGAAGTTCGAATAAAAAATTCTGGGTTTAGCTGTTAAATTTCCGGTTGATTGATTGACTATCGTCATGCCAGGAGATAATTGTCCCGTGTTTGGCTGTGGCACAAATAGAAGGACCAAAGGAGTGGGAATATGAAAGTTACCGAACGCAAAAGACGTGGAATGGAGGGAAGATTGGCTCGGGGAAATTACGAAGACAAGAGAAGTTGATCGCGACTTCAAGAGACACGAAGAAAACGACAATGTGTTTATATGTGAGAAACACTTTCATCCAGAAGGCATTTAAACATGTAAGCAGGAAAAGAAAACAAGTTCTGGTTAAATACATCGCGAATTCGCCGTGATCTGTTTGACTTAGTGCATAACACAAACGTAGCTAGCTCCAGATTTTCGCTAGTATTTCTTTCTTTACTTAAGTTACCTTGTTCTCTTCTGCAGTTCATTCAGAAAAAATGATGAAAAAAGCCAACTGATTGAAGAGTCTTTTGGCAGTCAAAGGAAACTTGACCCATGAAATGATATTAAAAATCCACATATCAAAACATTTGGGTACAACAACACTACTTGTTCCCAACTTCTCCTTTTGTCGATTTTCCCTGTGGTGTTTCCACTTTGGGAGGACTCGGATAGTGTTGTTGTACCCAAATGTTTTGATATGTGGATTTTTTAATATCATTTCATGGGTCAAGTTTCCTTTGACTGCCAAAAGACTCTTCAATCAGTTGGCTTTTTTCATCATTTTTTCTGAATGAACTGCAGAAGAGAACAAGGTAACTTAAGTAAAGAAAGAAATACTAGCGAAAATCTGGAGCTAGCTACGTTTGTGTTATGCACTAAGTCAAACAGATCACGGCGAATTCGCGATGTATTTAACCAGAACTTGTTTTCTTTTCCTGCTTACATGTTTAAATGCCTTCTGGATGAAAGTGTTTCTCACATATAAACACATTGTCGTTTTCTTCGTGTCTCTTGAAGTCGCGATCAACTTCTCTTGTCTTCGTAATTTCCCCGAGCCAATCTTCCCTCCATTCCACGTCTTTTGCGTTCGGTAACTTTCATATTCCCACTCCTTTGGTCCTTCTATTTGTGCCACAGCCAAACACGGGACAATTATCTCCTGGCATGACGATAGTCAATCAATCAACCGGAAATTTAACAGCTAAACCCAGAATTTTTTATTCGAACTTCGATTTCTTCGAGACTCCGGACGCCATCTTGACAGTAGTTGTGCACGGTCGAGATCACGTGACCGAGCTAAAAGCTCAACAAAGAGATCATCCTTTGAAGTTTGCCGGGTTTCATAACCATTCCCCTCTACTAACTATGGTAAAACTAAGTTTAGTTAGTTGACGATTTCAATGCAGCCGACTCTATTCATGTCATCTAGGTTGTTATGCCGTCCGTTGTCACAGAATGAAATCGGGACAGCATACAGAAGGGACAAAGTTAAGTTTATTTTTGTAACAGATCTTTGCAGGAAACTTCGACCGCAACACCATTGTTTCTCACGAGTTGCTGCCGCCCTTCTACGCCAGTCTGGTCAAAATCCACCCATGGATGGATGAGCATGCGAGCGTGACTACGAGTGTGACATGCAAGGATGCCCGCGCTAACTTGCGGCTTCGCTTGTAGCTTCATGTCACGCTCTCACGCCCAAGACCACTCGCTTGTGTTGCGTTGTTCCTTGTGTCTTCATGAAGTAAAAGAGCGTCGGACTGCTCATAGTGCAACCTTGGAAAACCTTCGAATAAATTACGCACTCCGTTCACACACAAGCATTCTTTCAATCCTTAGACCTAGTTACCTTGCCCTAATTTCTTTTAGAGATACACCTGATTGCAATAACGTTGTCATAGAAAAAAGCAAAGAGCAAAAAGCCAAATAGGAATTAATTAGGGAAATTTAAATTTCCATTGTTCTCAGATGCTGTACATGAATAAAAATATAATGTTAATGAACGACATGAATAAAAAAGTGTACTTTTCATTCATATACAGTATCTAAGAACAATAGAAACTCAAATTTCCCTAATAAATTCCTATTTGGCTTTTTGCTTTTTGCTTTTTTCTGTGACAACGTTATTGCAATTAGGTATATTAACAATCTCCAAAGATTATTTCTGACTTACGTTAAAGCGTTGATAAAATTTTCACCTACATCAAGTCTAGACTGCTAGAAGTCTTTCTTGCATCATTTAGTTCTAACACGACGTGGTGTTTCTTGATTATTAAGACTGCTGGAAAAATTAAGATAATAAAGCCGCGAGGTATGCTCCTTTACAACATAGCGCGCGCGAATTGGTCCTACGTACCTAATTCCTCCTATTGAGGCCCGGTTCAGACGCCGTACTTCACATGAACCGAATCGAATTCAAATTTAGGACGACCCAAATTAATTTAGACCGGCTGAATTGATTCAGACGCCGATCTAACGCCGGCGCCAGGCGAACTGAATTCAGTAGGAGATAAAAGTGCATTTCGATCAGCGCTAATACGTGCTGAACTCCCGTAAACATGATAAACAACAAGCAAGTAGGATCCAAAGCCGTCTTGTGAAAAATATAAGAAAAGTTCGCAAAAAGAAGCTAAATAAGGCAAACTGCACTAAGCTATTTATGTGTAACTGCAAGATTACAACTGATAAATTGTTTCAAACGCCGTACTTCAAATGAACTTAATTTCAAAATAACAAGTTCAACGCCATCAACTTCCTCCTTTTGCGTGCAGTTAAATTGCACTTTTATATTTGATCATATTGGTCAAAGTAGATGTTTTTTTCTAATTTTCAATATTGTTGGTTAAATTTCACAAAGGCAAAAGGGTATGGAAGTTGAACTTGTATTTTGGAATTAAGTTTCATTGAAGTACGGGCGTTTGAAACAATTTATCGTTTGTAATCTTGGCAGTCTACACATAAATAGCTTAGTGCCAGTTTGCCTTAATTTAGCTTCTTTTGTTTGCGAACTTTTTCTATATTGCTTCACAAGACGGCTTGGATCCGACGTTGCTTGTTTGTTTATTCATGTTTACGGGAGTTCAGCACGTATTAGCGCTGATTCGAAATGCACTTTTTATCTCCTACTGCATTCAGTTCGCCTGGCGCCCGGCGTTAGATCGGCGTCGGAATCACTATCAAGCCGGTCCTAAATTAATTTGGGTATCGTCACTAAAAGTTTGAATTCGATTTCGGGTTTCATGTGAAAGTACG
>JAHPZR010049484.1:50000-53061 GCA_019787425.1 Platygyra sinensis | reverse complement strand
GCCAAAGTCTCGAAATGCCGAGGCTTGTTTTTAACCATTTACTCGACAAAGATTAGTCTCTGGATATCTGACATAATAACCGAATTGAACCGAATAGGATAACTGTTTTTTTGTTTTTCGCTTCATACAATGACGGGACAGCACACACAAAGCCTTGCCAATATTTGAACATGATTATCCGCCGTGACCTTTGAAAGTCACTATGCACATAAATAAAGTATTGTTATAATTCTGCCCCCAGTTATGGATGTCAATGGGCCACTGATTCCAAAAAAAATTCACTGTATGCTCTCTCGACCAATCAGGAAAAAAGTTGTAGAGATCCTGATGATACAATAATTGATGTTGTGGTATTCACTCGTCAATATGCCCTATTCACTGTCAATAACTAATTTGACCCCAGGCCTTCTGAACTGACTCCAGATCAGTTGTTTTGTTGACATCAGCTCCCACCTGATTGCTTTCTCATTTGCCCTCTTTCAGGTTGTTTGATTCTACCTCCACCCCCCCCCCCCCCCCCTCCGCAGCCCCCCGCCCCCCCCCTCTCCCACGGATTGGATCCTGTGCCTGAGGTCCCCAGACAGCCCTCTCCTTGTTTATAAACGCTGCCGACAAGACGATACAACTGGCTCTTTGGGTCTCGTGTGTGGAGATGGCTCTAGGGGAAGGGACTCAAGAGGATAATTTTCCGCAAGGCCAACCCAATTTTTTCAAGGGCAAGATTACTGAATCCGCTAAAATAATAGTCAACTCAAGGGTTATATTTTTTCAGAATACTGTGTAAACCTTAAAACCTTTATCCTTATGCGGTAAGTGATGGATTTATGGACGTGGAAATTTCTCAGCAAATATTTTTATATTGCATAACCCTACTCTCTCCACAGGACAGACCAGGGATTTTTCATTTAAAATAGAAGTGACCATTTTAGGACTTTGGTGAGGTATGGCCCTGCCTAGTCTCCAATTGATTAATGCAATATAGTAATCTCAATTTTTTAGCGACTGAAAGATGTATAATTTCAGTGCACTGATAATTGAATGCATGTAGTGATACACTTAATAACAACCATTCCTTGTGACCACATCATAATACCCTCATCATTGCGGAAAAGGTGCTTACTGCTCTTATAAATATCGAGGATTACACTTTAGGGAGTTACTTTTTTTTGAACCTGCCATGTCCTAGCTAGAGTGCTTTCTAAGTTTGTTCATCAAATTGGATATTTCCTCTTTCTCACATAATTTGTTTTTTCAACTAACCGGGACCTCTATAAAATTCGGGAAAATGCAATGCCCGCAAACAAGTGAATCTTTAATGGCGGCCAAACAAACAACACAAGGGAATCGTAAACTGCTCCCGGCCGCAATCTTTTGTAGGTGTTCATAACAAAATAGGCCATCTTTGCATTTTTTCCCGCAATGCCCCCTTTGTCCTTTTTTCAACCATTCGCATCTTTTTTTTCCAAAAACAGAGGCGTCTTCAAGCGCTTTTGCAAAAAGAAATGCCTCAATATTTTCAAAGCCCCCTTTTTTAGTTTTCTCCATGTTATAATAAATAATCAGTGTAGATATTCAAATGGGTTTTTATCTTGCAATAAAAATTCATTGTCTTTTCATTACTCGCTGTTTAATTTTGGGGGCTAAAATGAAAAGCGCGAACAAAGTTGTAATTGGCAGCCGTTTTATCTTGATTGTAGTTAAAAACTGCCATTCCAGAAGTGTATCGTAAGTTCCTAGACCAACGCGCACATCTTCTCACGTTTTCTCTCCCGCATTCGCGGCATAGTTGAATCTGGCTCCTTACTCCAATGCCGCAATTCAAGCATGGGAGCGGAATTCTACTTCCATTCCTGATATAGCGCCTGTGGACTTTGCAATATTCTTCGCGGCAAGATTTTCCACATATCTCGCGCTTGCCATTTTTTAACCACGGACAAATGTTATACCCTCTGTGACCTTTCATTTTAAAATCACGCAGCATTTTTCTAATTGAGATAATAATTCGTATACAATGCCCCAGTAGTAGGGGGAGAGTCTGACGAATACTACTTTTTCCGGTTGGCCTTAGAATCGCCGAAATAATGCGCTCAGCGGCGGGTCGAAGCTGGCTGAGACCCGACGTTGAACGCATTATTTCGGCGCTTCAAGGCCAACCGGAAAAAGTGGTATTCGTCGGACTCTCCCCCTACTACTGGAAATTTTTGCTGAGTACTGCAAATTATACCAGTAGGACTGAAAGGGGTGCACAGACCATTTTTCGGTAGTACAGTAAGGCACTGCACTATAGTCTCAGGCTATGGTACATATATAACATGTGTTGACACAGCATACAAAAATTCCGACAAGTTTCCAGTCAATAAACTATATCTCTTCAGTTCCCTGCAAACGAATTAAGTACAATTTTCGAGCCATAAGCAAAAATGTAGACAATAACAAGGCCAGAAGAAATCGCATTCAAGCTTTCGTTTGCTCATATTATAGGCTGAGAAGAGCACACCTGCATTTCTCGGGAAGCACAATCATTCGCGTATCGATAAACGTTAAAAGTGGCAGGATATATCGAGGAAATAGCTGCATATATCCATCGGCGTGTGTAGGATTGTCAGATCGATCACGCGTGGACTCGCCTTCACTCTGGCCGGACTCGATCGTAAAAACACTCGCGTTTTTATCGTCTTCGCCGATCATCATGTGTTGGTAAGGTAATCCGAATAATTTTGAAGCAGAATAACATTCAACGTTGAGCATTAACATCGAAAAGAAGAAAGAAATTCCGATTTTAACGGATCTTCGGTCGCCTCCCAGAAAGCACGAGAGATCGTGTCAACTGAAGCATATTGTAATATTGACCCATAATGCAGTTCGGCGCGTGGCCAACCTCCTCTGGTTAGCAGTGGAATACGTAGAAGCTGTTCTTGGCAATGGCAAGGAGTATTTTGGTCTTGAGGTAAATCACCTTAATAAGACGTATGAAATAACTGTATATTTGAAGTGCTCATTTGGTGGAGGATTGCATCGGCATCCCAGAAGTCATGGGTTCGAATCTCTTTGAAGCCACCTG
>JAHPZR010049484.1:35000-45000 GCA_019787425.1 Platygyra sinensis | reverse complement strand
TGGTGAAAGGATACAATCCCTCAAGTTTGTAATGTGACATTCCCAAACATCTCCAGCCCCCAGTTGTTCAAAAGGTGGATAACGCTATCCACTGGATAAGTCACTATCCGTTGTATAGCGCAATTTGTTTCACTATGGCTTATCCACTGGATAGTGATTTTTCCGGCGGGTAGCACTAGCCATCGGTTGAACACCTGAGCCCAGAACTCGACTTTTGGATAAAGTCATTTTTAATCTTGTACAGTTGTCAAATTTCATTACTGAAAAATGTCGAACCCAGGTTCTTCCTCTTTTCGTCCCTTGCTTGCATTTTTACAAAGAGTTAATGCAATGTAAATCAGTTTGTGACGTCAAATCAGGAATAGACCCACTCCCCTTCTGACTCGGTCGTGAACAAAAGATGCTTGGATTTTCGCAACTTTCGAAGCCTATAAAATGGCAGGAATTGTTAGAAAAAGGAAAAAATGGCCGAATTGCGTTTCGAACAGGTGCAAAGGCTCATTTTAGTGAAAAAATATTTTGGGGTGATGGACACTTTAACTGTCACATCAAAGTAAAAAATATGCTGAGGTCAAAGGAAAAAATGAGGGGGCAAGGGAACAAGTGCTAACTCCATAAACATTTCAAAAGCCTTGGATGTAAGATTCAAGCGAGTATATATAGTAAGAAAGCGAAACTATGCTACGAAATAGTCATTTACGAGAGTCAATTACCTAAAGGTAAGAATGTGGTATTAGGTTTGTCCCCATCAACGTCAGAAAAGTGGCTATTTTTAAACCAAGTTTTGCGGGGAAATAAACAATAGGCCAAATCGACTAACTCAATGTTGTACCCACTTCAAATCTCCCGGGGTTAAGATTCTTTGTGTATTGTATTTGCATTTAAATGTAGTATTCACATTTAAATGAAATGGAAATACCTGGAACAAAACATTTTATTCCCAAGGCGTTTATAACATTCGACGTCTTGGTCTTAAATTATGAAAAAAAACTGGCATTTTATTTCCAAATGAATAACAATGGACTTTGTCCTTCAGAACCAAAAAAGAGATGGTGTTGAAAGCAGGAATTAAGAATTTTTATGGTCAGCTGCACTCGCCATTTTTTATCCGAGTTGCACTGTAATCTTGTGTGGCAATTTGTGTGCATTTTTTGAGTCTTATTTATTTTGAGCGACTGGCTTGCATGGCTTTTTCTGCCTTGCGATTCTTTCACTTTAATAAACAAAAACATTTCCTTGGTTACTCCCATCGATAAGGGTCGCAGGCATTAAAAGTTCGTTTTGTTGACAAGGTACTTAGTGGTGAAACAAGAAAACCCGTTCTAAAACTACCAAGGAGATCGCAGATTCGATTGAAGAAGAGCCAGCCCCGTGAAATGTTGCCATGAGCTCCTTTGAGATCCTCCTCTGACTGGCGTAGTTTTACGTGCGCGCTGTTCGAGTACAATATTCGCGATAGTTCCATTTGTTCATTTGGTTGTTTTTATTCGAATCGAGAGCCAATAAAAAGGGTTGTAAGTGTAGGAATCATTTTAGCGTTAAGAAAATAAATGAAAGTTACAACGCGGCGTTGCGAGTGGAATCTGGAACGGATCTTTTTCAATGGACGAACATCACAGCTTGCGTTGTGCTTGTGTTACGTGCCGTTTTCACACAACGCAAGCGAATGCAAGCATTAGCGCAGGCACGAGGAAAAAAGAAAAATTGAAATCCTTCTTGCTTGTGCTTGTTCTTATGCTTGGGTCGGTTTCACGGTGAAGTAAGCAGTCTTGCGCTTGCGTTTATGCTTTGTGCTTGCGTCGCTAGTGATAACCAGGCTTTAACAATGACATTCTTGCTTTGGGCTTTGTTGTTGTCGCTGTTAAAACTCCCTTTTAATAGGGAGTTTAAAAAAACCACGACGGCTACGGGGACGAAAACATCGCTTCAAAATATACGTTGGAGCTATTCTAAGTCTTTCGGGATTATTCAATCTTGTTTACATTCTACAATATGTGCGAAGTGTCCTATAACTTGACTGGTACGGACGGAATTGAAGTAAAGAGAGAGACTGAAAGATTCACTGTAGTTTGTCCACGTTGTCGTCAAAACCTTAAATTTGGTCATTTCACGTAGTAGTTTTGACGAGTACGGGACAGAAATGTTCAAAAATGCGTGCTACACGTGCAGCACGATCATTTTGGTTCTTTTCACCAATTATATTACTGCTTTTTGGTATTGCCGTAGCCGTTGTCGTTTCTTAAGGTCGGCACACACGAGGGGACTAGTCCTTGCGACTGGTCCCTGCAACAAGTCGCGGGGACAAGTCCCATCGTGTGAACTGGCCATTTTTGCCTCAAAATCTTGTCGCAGGGACTAAAATTTGGTCCCTGCGACTAGTCCCACGAATTCAAACTGGTTTCAATTTTTTGGGACAAGTCCCTGCGACTTGTTCCTCAAAACGCTTCGTGTGAACTGTTCGTGGGACAATTCCCTGCGACCAAATTAAAATAAACCAATCACAGGTCGGTATCACAAGCTCCCACAACTCATTAGGAACTCTGTTTCAGGATGGATGAGTACTGGAAATCTTGATCGAATTTTCTCCCCCTTTTTGTTTCTGTATCTGATCGGTAACAAAGCGTTATTTTCCGGTTATTATATCCGTGCTGAATCAGAAACAATTCAAGCACTGAATCATGAACCCTACATTGCTATTTTAATAAATTTGGTTTCTTAGGGCCGATTTACACGGTACGATTTTGTCGCATGCGACAACGGCTTACGACAGGCCCACGACATGATTTACGATTGTTGTATACGTCAGAAAAAATGTCGTAGCATTTTAAAACATGTTCTAAAACGCTGCGACAATCGTAAGTCGTGTCGTAGGCCTGTCGTGAGCTTGACGCATGCGACAAAATCGTATCGTGTAAATCGGTCCTTAAGAAAGCTGCACGGTAAAAGAATGATACCGTTTGCCCCCAGTTTTTGCTACTTTCCTGTGCAGTTGGTCCCCGCGTGCAAACACTACTAGGGACTAGTCCATGCGACCAGTCCCTTCGTGTAAACTCTTCAGGGGACTAGTAGCAGGGACTAGTAGCAGGGACTAGTCCCCTCGTGTGTGCCGACCTTTAAATTTCCTAATAACTCCCAATTTTCGTGGGAAGTAGATGCTGCCCGTGGTGCGGGGAGATTATGGCGACGTTATGTACACCACTGAATAAAAAAAAGAAGAAAAAGTTTTCCATGCTTTCTTGTCCTTGTTAGGCTTGTACCCACTCGTTGGCTGGAAATTGGAGTAGAAACTGTTTATCTTGCGGAAGGAAACGCAGCAGGCTGTGGGACTGCCATGGAGTGGGCGAAACAAATGGGTGCGAACTTTTGCTTTTTCTTACCATACGTCAATGTCACAACTAACAGTTCACTGGAGAATTTAAGGAATTCTTATCTATCAACGAATTCTAACTCCCACTGTACTGAATGATCAATTTTCACTCTTTATCTTTACACTTCACCTCTTAACCTAACCGTTTTTTTCCCCAGGTTTCGACGACGATGTCTCAAAAACAAGTGATACTGCATTCTCTGTCGACAGTAAGATGATATTCTTAACAACCAATTTCGTTTCTCTTTATCCTAAGTTCTATCTTCCCTGAGGTTGAAAGCCCGACTGTTTAAGTTTTCAGTGAAAGCAGACGGTTTTTCTTACATCTTTTCTCCGCTTACTCGCCCATAGAACTTTGGGTCGTGTTAAAATGCCTATCACCTCAACACACTTTTCCACTTTATTTATTCTCCGAAATCGTCCCAAATACATCGTGTTGTTTTTTAGAACCTTTTGATTGAAATTTCACTTCATTTTTTGACTTTGTAAAACGGGAAAAGCGGTCATTCTTTGATCAATAACCGAGCAATGAAAGGAAATAGGTTCGATACTGGATTGACGTCACAAATTATATTTGCATCGTTGTCTCAATGCAAAGCAGTCTGTGACGTCAAACCCGTTATCGAATCCATTCCCCGTCATTACTCGGTTTTTGGTCAAAGTATGACCACTTTTTCCGTCTTTCCAAGCCGAAAAAAGTGAAATTGCACTCAAGAGGTTCTAAAAACAAGATGTCTTTGGGACGGTTTCGGAGAATAAATTAAGTGGAAAAGTGTTTTGAGTTGATAGGCACTTTTATAATAATGAACGTTGTTGTGTAATTGTTGACCGTATTTAGAGCAGTTTTCAATTAAGTGTAGAAAGTAATTAGCGAATTGCTTTGGTTTTGTATTACTTCACTCAGTGATTGGTTCAAAGTTCTCGCGCCATTTTTTCAACTAATCAGAAGTGAAACCAAAACCAATCGTGGCTCACGCGTACATATTTTGAAAATACTCTGTGCCAGGCATTCTTGAAATCATCGAGCAGTCTGAAAAGAGTTTGAGCTGAGTTAATATCCGAGAGAACTGCCGTTGTGTCATCTGCGTATTGGAGTAACTTTGTTTCTTTGTTGTCAATAGTGATGCCTTTTATCATTGAATTTTGTCTAATTGCAATAGCCAAGGTTTCAACGGCGACGACAAAGAGATATATATGGGCAAAGAGGATCTCCTTGTCTAACTCCTCGTTGAATTGTGAAGTAGTTAGAGGTGATGCCATTGTTAATAATGCAGCTTTGTATATTTTTATAAAAAGTCATTAGCCAACGAATAAAATTTGGACCAAAATTAAATGATTTTAAACATCTTTGAAGAAAATTACGCTCCAAACTATCAAAGGCCTTCCGGAAATCAATGAAGATCAATAAACCGTGGATGTCTTGTTTGGCTGTAAAGTCCATTATGTCGAAAATTGAACGTACTGCTTCACCGATATAGCGATCTTCTATAAAACCAGTTTGATTGTGATGGATAATGTTAGGCAGGACATTTTTTATTCTAGTGGCTATAGCTTTAGACATAATTTTTGCGCCCACATTTACAAGGGAGATTGGTCGCCAGTTATCCAAAAAACAGCGGTCCTTTCCTTTCTTTTCGATAAGTGTTATGGCTGCTTGTTTTTGCGAGCGTGACATTTCACCTTTTTCGAAGCATTCGTTTGCACATTGAATAAAAGATTCACTAATTAGTGGCCAGAATTGTTTTATAGAATTCAATGGGAATTCCATCGCTCCCAGGAGTTTTGTTATTTTGGAAACATTCTTAAAGCAAGGCACATTCTTCTGAAGTGATTTTACCCGCTTCACATGACATATGCTGTTAACGTAGTCTGAGTCTGGATTTATGCAAAATATGAGTTTACTGGTTTTAAAAGAGAATCCAGGGCCTCATTTTGTACAGCGGCTTTCCTTTTTAATGAATATATCTTTAAAAATTATGTATTTAGTAGTTATCTGTATATGCTATGTATTTTAGCTGTAAATGTAATGTCTCGAAGATATTAGCTCCTCTAGTTATTCGGAAATTCGAGATGAAATAAAGCTTATGCCTGTATGTATGTTACTTTCAGTAGGGCGCGTGCGCACACTGTAATCTGCGACTCCAGTGCTTACCATATGGCAGATAAAATGACTTTTCTCTCTAATATATAAGCTGAAAAAATATCTTACGTTCAGTTGACAAGGGCGGTTTGGAGCTGTGAGTAGGCGTGGGATTTGTCACATATGGTTTAGGGGCCGACATATCTCTCCCGCAATGCCGCAGCGAGAGAGGTCGGTAGCAGAAAGCAGCGAAGGGCCAACTGCGTCCAAAAAAGCGATCGCACGGGCCGAAATCCCGGGATGACTCGTTTGGTACGACGCTCCAGCTCCAGAGTCTGTAGGTACTGCTTTTTCCTCTCTTGTTCAAACATTCCGTCAACGCATGCGAAAACGTTCTGGCTCTCCGATACCTAGGCTACCAAAAAAAAAAAAAAAATTAACATGCTGGGTTTTTTTCTTTTTGTTTTTGTTTTGTTTTTTTATTTTAAACCAGCAATTGACATTTCAGTTGATTTTACAGGCATAAACGTAACGTAAGAACTGTGCGTGTCTGGTATTCTCTCAGACAGAGGTAAGAGATGGTTTCAGATGCAGACCGTGGGACGCCTAAAGTGCTCTGTTGTAAACATGGGATGGGGGTTCACGAGTGAAGTTGTCTCTCTGGCCTTTCTGTGGACTTTCTGTGTTTCTGTGGACGTCATTTAGCCCCGTAATGGTAGTCCGTTTGGACCGTTGCATGTGGCGATAATGTTGTGCTTGCTTTAGACAGCAAAGAGCCTTAGCCACATCAATTTAGGGCTTAGACGTGCAATGGAGTAGACATTTCTAGCTGCTGTTGGCGTAATTTGGCTTGAAGTTTGATGGGGCTAAGTCTTAGAAAAAATATCTTGTAGAGATGACGTCCTACCTTTCCCGCTCGTGGAAAACGAAGTACATCCGGGACATTGCTATTTGCGAGCGAGACATGGCCACGAACAGAGCAAAGGAAAGCACGTCAAAGGCTGATCGATCGTGAGTAAACCTTTCATTTCCTTGTTTTATCAATTTCAGGCGTTTTCGGCCTAGCTAACTATCATACAGCGCGGGTGAGATTTCTTGTTGTGGTTTCCGGTCGATAATTGAGCTGTTGACAACATTTGGCAATTAATTATGCCCGAGTTTATTTGAAGTTCAATGGATTCTGCATGTAGGAAGCTCTCGGTCAGTCCATTCAGGACGATTTAGGCCCTTAGAAAGCTATAGATCAGCTCTCCGCTGTCGTTTTGATATCTGTACGTTCGCGTTTATTTAGACTGGAATTTCATTTTAAATCACTGTTAATTAAATTGTACAATTCATGATTCAACGAAAACACAGTGAATTTAGTCTTCCTGGCCTCGAAAGGCCCATACAGAAGAGTTAGTTCCCTTTATTTGAGCTACGATAACCCTTGTGGAGAGCTAGCTCTAGGAGAGAATTGTATCAAGATTATCAGTGACCAGTCAAATTCTCTAGGTATGTTTTTGGAAGTACAGACAGATATAGATTTAGGCCAGCCTAAAGCGTAGCTCCTTGGCTGGGTTGTTCAGTGCCCGATTAAGCTAACGCAGGAAAAGGTAAAATTTGGATTTGAGTCTTACAATTTTGCGGTGAGGTTTTGTGTTTATTGTTTGGCTTTCTGTTTTGAGTTTTGTAATCACCATATACACACAAATATTTGTATAGAAGAAAAAGTTATAGTTCGGTTAAATTTTAATCCTGGGCCAGCGTTAACCGGTTTCTTAACAATCCTGCCCTGTTTTCAACAAGTTAACCTGACATGAGCCTGCGATCTAATACTGGTCAGCAGATACCTTGTTTTGACAGGTGTCAATTAATCCTAACATGGATGTCCAATATCAAAAAAGTACACGGTAAACCAAGGTTGCATGTCTTGTCAAGCTATTATTTGGAGTATGGCGGCCATGTTGCGCGACTCCGTCGCCGTCGTGCGTACGCACCCACGAACAATGCCGCTAGCCATGATCACCATTAGAAAATCAACTCATGGTTTTCCTTTTACTATCTATAATATATAGATTTAGGCCAGCCTAAAAGCGTAGCTCCTGCCCGGGTTGTTCAGTGCCCGATTAAGCTAACCAGAAAAAGTAGAATTTTGATTTGAGTTTTCTAACTTTGGGTGAGGTTTTCTGTTTATTGTTTGGCATATTGCAAAAAACATTTGTATAGAGGAAAAAGTTATAATTTGAATAAATTTTAATCCTGGGCTTACGTTAACCGGCTTCGAAACAATCCTGCCTGTTTTGAACAAGTTAACCTGGCTTGAGCCCGCGATCCAAACAAAAACCAGCATTTGGTCAGCGGTCAAATTCCAAAAAAAACACGTGACCTCGACGAGTTGTATACTTGAGCGCCGCGATATGGTCACGTGATACTGGTCAGCGGATACCTTGTTTTGACATGTGTCAATTGATCATAACATGGATGTTCCATATCAAAAAAGTTAACGGGATAAGTGAAGTCCGCTGTTCTCCCTCAAGGCTTTTTGGTCCATGTTTTTGATTTGGAGAGAACGTCACTTACTTTTTTCAGTGTAATTGGTCATTGAAGATTGATTATCGGAAAGCTAGCCCATCAATCAAGCAGGCTAGTCGGGCTAACAGTGATAAACTCATTAGTTTTTGTGTTTTAAATGAAATCATGAATAGGATAGTTTTTCTTCAGTCCAAGGGCAACGCATTGTAGTCCTATTCTGTCAGTGCTAGCAGACACTCAGCTGTGGTGTTTTATGAACTGCTAGCCGCCACTCCCAGCATGCATGGCAAGCTCATGTGCAACAATGAACTAACTTCTGTTTCATTCATTATTTCAGACCTTTTAAGATAAAGGCGTATTTGAGATGACAAAATCCGGTGGTTGATTGTTGCTGGAAGACGATAAACAACTGAGGACCTAGATTATATTTTAGTCAATATCAATATTGTGGGACATTAAATTCTTAAAGTGAGAAAACTGGTGTTTTCTACGTAGGCACCCATCCCCCTCCCCAGAAAAAAAAACATTCATTAGCAGTTATTTCAAAACTTCTGTTTGTCCGTTGTTTTGTCCTAGTTTCTGTGTATTTTGCATCGCCTAATCTACCATAACTTAGTTTAACAGGTATTCTCATTTTATTTACAAGAAAACGAACTGTCCATTTCTAGGACTAAGTTATAAACTTCTTCCAGGACCGGGCTGTTCGAAAGCCGGTTAACGCTAACCCGGGATCAAAAGTAATCTAAGTATTACTTTTTTCGATTAAAATTGTTTTTCGCTGCTTATGTTTTGAGTAGTTTGAGATTATTCAAATTCAGAACACAAGGCAAAACGATGTAAACAGAAAACCTTATCGCTAATCCTGGTTTAGCTTAATCGAGCTTAAACAACCCGGCGCAGGCTGTTTCAAAATCTCGTAATCTTGAAAAAGTGCCTCTGTGGGGTTGGGGAGGGGAGGAATATTGTAGTCTGCAACCAAATATTTTAATAAGTTCGAACGGACTTAGTACCGCTATGGAATTGCTGAATAGCGCCTGGAATATTATTGTTTTCTTCCATCGTTCCTTGGGGAAATTCACGGAATAAAACTAATTAGAGATTATGCATGGGTTTCTGTGTTTTTTTTATTGTCAACCTTTTCTTCAAATACGTAGTAAGTCAGTTGCTCGATAAGCACAGATGTTTTTTTTACATATTATACCATGAAACGTGCAAGTTTGGCGATTGGAAGTTTTATACTTGTACCCTTAGACTGGAATCTCTCGGAGATATATCATGTTTGAGTTGTTCAAACCCTTTGTGAATGCACCAGCATATAATTGGTGGGCTGCTGTCCATTTACGTTTTTGATGCTTCTATAAAGTAACAAAAGTTTTGGGGAAATCAGTTGCATGTTGCATCTAAAACTTAATATGAGCTCTATATTTTAAATTCTACCTTCTACTGTAATGGTAGACCTCGCTAGTACAACTTGAGAAAAAGGTATTTTAAGGTGTACACAGTAGCTCATTATTCGCTGGGTCTGTATAAATAATGTACATTAAAGCTGCCTGTAGGATTATTTTGAAATAAAAACTAACAGTATGTGAACCGTTTCGCAACCATAAATGTAGAAAATAAAATGCATAGCTCGTGAGGTTATCAAGATGAGATGCATTGTAGTTTTATTTCTTGGGCGATTCACCTTTATCGTGATAAGATGAGGGAATCGGCAACCCACCCATTTGATTAGGGTGTGGCCACATTCACGAACGACTTGGTGGTCGTGCTTGTTCAGAGAAATCCCAGCCATGGATTAGTTTTAAACCAAAACAAAATATTTTGAGAAATAACACCACACTTTTGAAATTTAAAAACATGTTTCGACAGAAACTTCTGTCATCTTCAGTTAAATCACAAAGTACAGAGTTGAATAAATATATAGTGTGAGCCAAAATGCTAATTAACTGTAATAACAAAAGGAAGCATGACGATGTAAACTATTACAAAGAAAGTTTTAAATTTAACACGATAAAGTTGATGATTAAGTGTCGGCTTTT
>JAHPZR010049484.1:17500-32500 GCA_019787425.1 Platygyra sinensis | reverse complement strand
GGATTAAAATTTATTCAAATTATAACTTTTTCCTCTATACAAATGTTTTTTGCAATTATGCCAAACAATAAACAGAAAACCTCACCCAAAGTTAGAAAACTCAAATCAAAATTCTACTTTTTCTGGGTTAGCTTAATCGGGCACTGAACAACCCGGGCAAGGAGCTACGCTTTTAGGCTGGCCTAAATCTATATATTATAGATAGTAAAAGGAAAACCATGAGTTGATTTTCTAATGGTGATCATGGCTAGCGGCATTGTTCGTGGGTGCGTACGCACGACGGCGACGGAGTCGCGCAACATGGCCGCCATACTCCAAATAATAGCTTGACAAGACATGCAACCTTGGTTTACCGTGTACTTTTTTGATATTGGACATCCATGTTAGGATTAATTGACACCTGTCAAAACAAGGTATCTGCTGACCAGTATTAGATCGCAGGCTCATGTCAGGTTAACTTGTTGAAAACAGGGCAGGATTGTTAAGAAACCGGTTAACGCTGGCCCAGGATTAAAATTTAACCGAACTATAACTTTTTCTTCTATACAAATATTTGTGTGTATATGGTGATTACAAAACTCAAAACAGAAAGCCAAACAATAAACACAAAACCTCACCGCAAAATTGTAAGACTCAAATCCAAATTTTACCTTTTCCTGCGTTAGCTTAATCGGGCACTGAACAACCCAGCCAAGGAGCTACGCTTTAGGCTGGCCTAAATCTATATCTGTCTGTATTTCCAAAAACGTACCCGCAGATTTGAACACCTCGATTTAGGTAACTGGTGTTTTTTTTTTTTACTTCCAGAAAAGGGAGGGGGATTCCTTAATGGTAGAAGCTTGTAGAGCTGACCTAGCTTGAAATGTTATCTATTTTTTTTTATTTAGCCCAACCCACCCCGCCCCCTTTGCCCCTTATCCAATCGGCGTTAACTTTTACCCAGGCTACACTCGGCTGAATATTAGTTAGCACGGTATCTCGGAGGCGGCGTTGTTCAATTAGCTTTCTATAACTGCTGTCTAAAGCAAGTCTGCCGGAGGACATCATTAAGTCCAATGAAGGTGCAAGTCGAAGGATTTGCTAGCAAGCCTCCTCCATTATCGTACATGAAGCCGTCCTGAGATGCATTAGACGCGGGACGTCATTTAGCCCCGTTAATGGTAGTCCGTTTGGACCGTTGCATGTAGTCTGAGTCTGGATTTATGCAAAATATGAGTTTACTGGTTTTAAAAGAGAATCCAGGGCTCATTTTGTACAGCGGCTTTCCTTTTTAATGAATATATCTTTAAAAATTATGTATTTAGTAGTTATCTGTATATGCTATGTATTTTAGCTGTAAATGTAATGTCTCGAAGATATTAGCTCCTCTAGTTATTCGGAAATTCGAGATGAAATAAAGCTTATGCCTGTATGTATGTTACTTTCAGTAGGGCGCGTGCGCACACTGTAATCTGCGACTCCAGTGCTTACCATATGGCAGATAAAATGACTTTTCTCTCTAATATATAAGCTGAAAAAATATCTTACGTTCAGTTGACAAGGGCGGTTTGGAGCTGTGAGTAGGCGTGGGATTTGTCACATATGGTTTAGGGGCCGACATATCTCTCCCTCAATGCCGCACCGGGAGAGGTCGGTAGCAGAAAGCAGCGAAGGGCCAACTGCGTCCAAAAAAGCGATCGCACGGGCCGAAATCCCGGGATGACTCGTTTGGTACGACGCTCCAGCTCCAGAGTCTGGAGGTACTGCTTTTTCCTCTCTTGTTCAAACATTCCGTCAACGCATGCGAAAACGTTCTGGCTCTCCGATACCTAGGCTACCAAAAAAAAATAATTAACATGCTGGGTTTTTTTGTTTTTGTTTTTGTTTTGTTTTTTTCTTTTAAACCAGCAATTGACATTTCAGTTGATTTTACAGGCATAAACGTAACGTAAGAACTGTGCGTGTCTGGTATTCTCTCAGACAGAGGTAAGAGATGGTTTCAGATGCAGACCGTGGGACGCCTAAAGTGCTCTGTTGTAAACATGGCGGTTCACGAGTGAAGTTGTCTCTCTGGCCTTTCTGTGGACTTTCTGTGTTTCTGTGGACGTCATTTAGCCCCGTAATGGTAGTCCGTTTGGACCGTTGCATGTGGCGATAATGTTGTGCTTGCTTTAGACAGCAAAGAGCCTTAGCCACATCAATTTAGGGCTTAGACGTGCAATGGAGTAGACATTTCTAGCTGCTGTTGGCGTTATTTGGCTTGAAGTTTGATGGGGCTAAGTCTTAGAAAAAATATCTTGTAGAGATGACGTCCTACCTTTCCCGCTCGTGGAAAACGAAGTACATCCGGGACATTGCTATTTGCGAGCGAGACATGGCCACGAACAGAGCAAAGGAAAGCACGTCAAAGGCTGATCGATCGTGAGTAAACCTTTCATTTCCTTGTTTTATCAATTTCAGGCGTTTTCGGCCTAGCTAACTATCATACAGCGCGGGCGAGATTTCTTGTTGTGGTTTCCGGTCGATAATTGAGCTGTTGACAACATTTGGCAATTAATTATGTCCGAGTTTATTTGAAGTTCAATGGATTCTGCATGTAGGAAGCTCTCGGTCAGTCCATTCAGGACGATTTAGGCCCTTAGAAAGCTATAGATCAGCTCTCCGCTGTCGTTTTGATATCTGTACGTTCGCGTTTATTTAGACTCGAATTTCATTTTAAATCACTGTTAATTAAATTGTACAATTCATGATTCAACGAAAACACGGTGAATTTAGTCTTCCTGGCCTCGAAAGGCCCATACAGAAGAGTTAGTTCCTTTTATTTGAGCTACGATAACCCTTGTGGAGAGCTAGCTCTAGGAGAGAATTGTATCAAGATTATCAGTGACAAGTCAAATTCTCTAGGTATGTTTTTGGAAATACAGACAGATATTGGGCTGAAATGTCACGTAACGGCGTCTTTTATGCTGAAATGTAGAAACCAATTCCACGCGAAATCCTGTTGTTTATCGAGCCGCGGAAAAAGTATGGTTTTGATGACTATTTGACTATCCTCCTGCCCCTTCTGACGCTTCGGCTGTCGGTGAGGTGGAGATGCCTAATGGGGAGTATGTTCCATCCACGGATGATGACAGTGACCCTTCCAGTATGGATGCTGTGGCGGCTGGTGGTACGATGAGGTGGTGTCTGGTGTGTCTCCGCCATCTTCCTCGAGCTCCCCTCGTCGTAGGCGCAGACGCCGCACAGTTCAATCCGCCCGTCCCCAGTGTGCTTGTTGGCATGGATACCTCTGATGTGGAGGTTCCTGGCCACAAGCAGTTTAAGACCTTCGTGGGGTCTGGGAAGACTGTGCTTTCCTGGAGAGGAGCTCCGATCTAGGAAATCACGTTATCGGGTTGTTGTTAACCCACATGAGCCATCTTCCACTCCTTCTCTTTCCCCTTCCCAGTCATTTTCTGCTTCTTCTGCTACATCCGGTGCCTCCGGCTTCCCCTTTTCCATCAACTTTTTCTTCAAATGGTTCTGTGTTGATTCTGTGCCGACCCCTACTCCTGAGCGTCCACGCGCTTCGTCTTACGCTTTTAACCAGCCGCGCTACTGGTAGGGATCCAGCAGTCCTTCTGTTGTTTGTTAGCTGAGCTTCTTGAGGAATTTGGCCGGTAGTGTCAGTTCCTTGGTTGCTCTTGCTTTGTTGTATGTGTTTTTAGTTTCTTTTTCTGGCTTCCTTGCACTTGGTGTCCTTAGTTGGTCTACTGTGTAGGTTGCCTTGTTTCCGTTTGTGTGCGCCTTGGCGCCTTCTGAGGCTTTTTGTTTTTTTTTTTTGTCTTATTTTGTGGAGGCGAGGTTCGATCCCTCGGCGAATTTGGCGGCTTGGTGCCCCTCCGTTTTGTGGTGAACCCTTCTCGAGACATTGCATGCCTCTGTCTTGGTGGGGATTAGATGTTATGTCTGAGAGCCATTGCAATAACCCTAATGGGGGGCTGCTCATTCGCCCAAAACATAAAAAACATTCAATTAACAAGGGCGGTTTGGAGCTGTGAGTAGGCGTGGGATTTGTCACATATGGGTTTAGGGGCCGACATATCTCTCCCTCATTGCCGCACCGGGAGAGGTCGGTAGCAGAAAGCAGCGAAGGGCCAACTGCGTCCAAAAGCGATTCGCACGCGGCCAAAATCCCGGGATGACTCGTTTAGGTACGACGCACTCCAGCTACGGGTGTCTGGACGTACTGCTTTTTCCTCTTTGTTCCAAAACATCCGTCAACTGGCAGGCGTAAAATGTTCTGGTCGTCTCCGATACCTAGGCTACCAAAAAAAAATAATTAACATGACTGGGTTTTTTGGTTTTTGTTGTTTTTTTTTAAAAAAAACCAGCAAAGCAATTTGACATTTCAGTTGAGGTTACAGGCATAAACGTTAATTTGAGCGGTGGTTTACGCCGAGACGGTCGCTGCCAACTACTATTTTGTCATGCGACGAGGAACGCCCTACTGGTGAATCGGGACGTCAAACTCCTCAAAGGGACGGATGTCCAAAAGTTTCAGAAACGAAATTCACAGCAACATGGCCGACATTGGAACCCCATCGAGAAGTGTGTAGCGTACTGCATGCAGTTGGCTTGTGCGTAAGAAACTCCTGACTCCAACAGCATTAGCCACGGACCATGCAAGGATGGCCAAAGAGCTTCGTACCAAACCAATCCGTAAAAGCAATGAAGTGGTTAGCTTGGCTGCGCGAACATCCTTCGTCGTCGTGACAGTCCCTCTTCCTTTAGCGGACGGAGCCCCAAGCAGAATCGGCACATTCGACATGCGATACAAGGCGAACAAACATAGACGTGCTCAACTTCATGGTAGATGGCCTCGATGTACAGAACCATATTCTTCTATGAATTCATGGATGTCTATGGTACGGTCTCCTTCGTTATCCTTCCCCATCATCGTGACCGACATTCAAAAATTCGGACCTGACCTTCACCATCCTAAGAATGGTATGAAGTCACTCAAACCGAAAAACACTTCCAAATCATGTGGGGAAGGTTGATTTGGATCGTGAAGCAAAAGCAATGGATGATCTCAAACGGTTCCTATCATCCTGCGAGATTGTTGAACCTTTTAATCTCTCAGGGGATGCCTTCTCTGGGAGAGGAACCAACGTCGTTCCGCCTCCTACTATGTGGCACGCACGATCGGATCCAGGGTGAACAAATCAAGTATGTAGAGGTAACCTCTCTCTATCCATGGGTAAATAAGACATTAACAGTCGCCCACTGTTCATCCCATCATTCATCGCCAACCTGAAGAACCAAAGATATCCATGACGGACTTTGGTGTAAGCAAAAGTAGATGTGATACCTCCCTCCCCCATATCATTTGTATCATGCACTCCCGTCTTTGCCCTTCCGACATGGTTGGCGTAAACTTGACTTGACCTCGTATACCGGAGCCTGCATGGAAAAGGAGGTGACAAAGGCCTCTTAGAAAAGTCGGATCATTGTCCCCATCTCCAGAAGAATGCCTTCTTAGGGGACGTGGTGCACACCTGAACCTCGTCAGAGCAGTAGAAGGTCGACTCTGTACCGCATGGTACACATCAACGAGGTCTGATTTTTTCTAGAAGAACGTCAAGAAGGGCTTTGCTGACTATGTCAACATGGTTAAAAATGAAACAACAATCAGCCGGGTATCCTGGAAGGGCGCAGACTGATGAACAAAAACAGCAATACATCCGTGAACTACCAGCCAAAGAAGGCATTACCTTACATCTTCTCCTCGTCGAAAAAAATCCAGGACGTAAAGCTACAGCAAAGTTGATGTTGAATAGTTTCTGGGCAAGTTGGTTGAAATCTTCACAGGAAAAACCACGGAAGCAGTCACCACAACAGCTCATCTCTTTTCTCTAGTGTCAGACACCTTCACAGACACCACATAGTCCGCATTTGCTCACAAGATTCCTTGAAAGTGGTCTATCGAATCTGAAGAAAAATCAACCCGACAACGGACGTGTCAACATTTCCATCTGCTGCCTTCACTACCTGTTGGGCCCGCTTAAAGTTGTACTCCTAATCTAGAGCAGCTACAGCAACAGGTCCTGTACTTCGACATGTCCACTGATTCAGTCATTTTCTCCTGGGAAGCCCGGCCAATCCGATATGATATTCCGCTAGGAGGGCTTCTGGGTGAAATAACCAACGAATTGGACGATAGAGATTACATCATCGAATTCACCTCAGTAGGACCAAAGAATTATGGATACAAGATCCAAAGCAGTAAGGTGTGCTGCAAGGCGGGGGGTCACCCTGAATGTTCCCAGGAACATCAACTTAACTACAACATCTTGGGCCGGGAACATTCTGGATGAATTGGCGGATAACTTCACCAACGCAGAAACATCGATGTCGACACATCCCAATTCCTTCACCGACATCCAGCCCAAACAGCTTAAAGTAGTCATGCACAAAAGATAGGGATTGGTTTTGACAATCAATCGATCAATAAACTTCATTATCTCGAATTTACAGAGTAGCACTCAAGTGCTAATATCTTCGAGCCTACTAACATTTATAACTAATTATAATAATAAAAAAATAAATAATTCTGTGTAACAAACAACTGAGAAACTACCTACCTACTAGACAAACTAACTTTCTAATTATCTTAATGTACAAAAAATGCAAAATCATTTGTTCCTAGAAGATATTAGTCGTTCGAAAAGAAGTTAAATCAGAAATAGTACGGTGATGGTCAGAAAACGTGTGATCGATCCGCCAACACCTTCAAGTCCTAATCCTTATGGGTTATTCACCATCTGGAGTTCAATGATGGGGACAAGGAAAAAGCGCTGAGACCTTGTTGGAAATTGTTAAATAGGTTGCTTGCGCAATGCCTCCGGCAGTCATGTAAAAACAAGGTGGGGATTTGGTGGAAAAACGATTAGAACTCATGTTCTCCCCCGAAACACATAGCCTATTGTCTGACTCGGCCCTTATTGGTTGCCAGTCCCTAATGAGCGTACGTTAGCAGTTATTTGTAAAACAATACAAAGTGTTAAAATCGAAAATTGAAGGATAAGCAAATCTTTTCCTTGCCCCAATATTGTTGCTCTTAGACATCTCAAAACTGTGGACTGACAAGTGTTCACTTTACCTATTGGATTTACTGCGAGGTTACCATCCGTTTTCGTTGATTACGCGACTTTGGGAAATACAACGCACCGGGGAACACTGTTTTTCCAAAAATTCCCGACAGCGCCACCGTCTCCGCCCGCTGGGTATTGACACGCACCTGTCACGGCACCGCCGACCAATCCACCAATCACACGCCACTAGTCTGCATGACCTTCATGACCTTCCCGCATCAGATTACAAGCGTCGGCGCGGCCGTGTGCCCATGTGACGGTCGGACTGTAAAGAACAGCATTGTCGATAAGCACGTGTGTTACTGTATAGTACGCGACAGAGATTGGAAACAGTCCTGACATTTCGCCGCAGGATGCACGCTTGGCTTCAGACTATGAGGCTGTGTACGCGCTCCCGTTCGACCCACGCCCCGCGCTCGAGTACTTCTACACCATCACACACACACAATAGAACACACGTTGTGTTGGTATTCAGACTTTGAGTACGTCATCTACAGCTTGATCTTGGTAGTGGATCGAGCCCCACGATATCAACTTTCACTTGCTTGAACCCAGCCATTGATACTCTAGTTTGTGCCGTAGTTCCTGAAGGAACACAACGGCTGGGTACCCAATTTTTTTGTTCGGAAGGGCACCCTGACAAAGGTGCTTGTGTAACCTTAAACTATGTGTGCCTGTAAACATAAATGTGCGAATTTGTAGCCACTGGATCCCACGAAACGGCAATTCACACAAAATGCATGACCAAGTTTATTTCTGCTGTTTTGCTACTGCATACGGAGAATGGTCCCCGCTTTTTTTTTTCCAACCATAAATATCACTCAGTAAGACGATCACGAGTGTGGGGGCGACCAGGGTGATCGTTTCCAATTGAAAGGTCTAATAAACAAGACAACAGGGAAAATGCAAAAACATTGGAGGCTGAAAAGCAAGAAAAAAACAAAACACCTATATTAAAAAAATACCCACGCCATAACACGAGGCACAACCAAGCTGTGAGGGTCGAGGCGTGTCTTCAAAACACAGAGACAAATCAGCAATTAGGACAATCTCACCTTTAAAACTTCGACTCTTCAAGAAAAGAAGGCCCAAATTCAGATCAAACCACGGGGCAGTGGATTTCAACTCAATTCGTTGAACCGGAATTCGTAAGAAAACCAAAAACTAATGGACACTACTCTCCCCCCGCTTTTGAAAAACGTTTTCGGGGTCATACATGAAGCATGTCAAACGAAGAAATTTGCAAGGTGAAGGTGGGCTATCCCAAGCCGCCTCTGGTTCACCACCGTAACTAGAGTTATGGTCAGCACGGAAACTAGGGTATGGGTTAAGTGTAACTATAGTCTTCGAAAACAATTGCTATTTATTTGAGATCTAAACACAACAACAAGCACACGCGGGACACACCCCACGCCGGTCAATCAGCCTGATAAACCACAGCCAAAGTCGGAGAGGGGAGGGCAACTTATGCCTTCTACCACAAACTGAGCATTCTCTTGGAAAGTGTATGTTAGCGATTAATCTTTGATAAAGTGAAAGAATTTTTGTGTCAGAATGCTACGTGCTGTACCCAACTTACCACCAACCTCGTTCCCTAAGCCAGGGTAAAGGTTCCTTGGAACGAGGGTTGAAATTTACCACATGGCGTTCCCAGCGTCGTGCGATCGGCATACTCGCTGTATTATTCTGCCTATGCAAGCAGATTCACATACAAATACACATTTCTGACACATTCAAGTGAACAATGGCCCCCAGATTCAATGTATTAAAATTCAGCTTAAACCATGTATACGGAACAGTATATATAGGTCAAAATAGCCACCTCAATTTATAATAATACACTAATTATAATACATAAAACCGCAAAACTCCATCATGCTTGCAGCATATAATACAAAGGAAAGAGTCTAAGTATGACCTCCGTCATCAACATCGTGTTAGCGTACAACGTTTTGAAACCTATTATATGAAAAACTATATTTCTTACAGAGGATCCATTGTTTGGAATCTTTTAGAACCATCCGCTGTCAGCGCTAGGGACTATGCCAAAAGGGCAAAAAAGTCTCACACCCTCAGAAACTTGAACGTCAATGAAGAGTCACTGCAAATGGGTCGTCCCCAAATTGACAGTGATTTCGTCTTTTATTGATTCTATTCATATCTTTTATTGTACATATTTCACCTTTTATTGACTACATTTAATTTTAATTATTGACTACATTCAATTTTTAATTATTTTATTTTGTTAACATTTTTCACCCGGCCCCGTACGCTATATTAGCTTTAAAACCAACCGTGTTTTAAATAAAAGATGTTGTTGTTGTTGTTGGACCTCAGCCCAAGGCTCCGGAGAATAAACACCGCAAACTCTGTAGTTATTCCCCAGAGCCTCTTGCTGGGACGTTTTTAGGCTGAATTTTAATATATCGAAATTGGTATGTTAACTTTCCTCTGTGACTGCCGTGTCGACCTCGCTCACGTAGAATTTAAGGTACCGTATACCTTCAGATCGGCAATTGTCTTCAGATTTCGATTTTTTTCGGTTTAATCAATGACCCAAATGAAATCTCTAATGTGGAAAGAAATCATTGAAAAAAGAACGAATATGATTGACAGAGAAATGGCAGTTTTACGTTATGGCCGGAAGTAAAAATTACCCGTCTGAATTGACATAGCGCTGTTTTCTCGAATTAATTTTTTCACTTGAAGCGGACACTGTAAAGAGCTAAAAGTCATAGGGAATTTATCCGATTGCCCCAAATTTTGACAGTGGGTGACAGTGGGATAGATCAACACACAAACAACAAAAAACGTCGTCTGCAAATTTTTCTCTTCGAAATATGTTATCAATGAGAGCGTTTTTTTGTATAAACACTTCACAATTTTCCAATACTATTTCGAAAACGTTCCATAACTTTTCACTGTAACTGAGTATGGCAAAACGCACACAATGTTCCTTTTAGCGCTCTGGGTCCGGAAACTGAGGAACAAATGAAATTAGCGAAGGACAAAATACGCGTCTACTGTATTCTTTGAAAAAGCGATTCGGACGCCTCGCATTTAGAAATCGTGAAAAATTCGACACATTTGTTTATTTCAAAATTATTGGTATAGTTGGCCAGCCAGCTCTATAAGCTTTGATTTGATATAGGAGTTAGGTAGTAGAAGTTTAAACTGGACGCGTACATTGCTTGGACGCGAGACACCACTGAAGGTACACGGTAACCTTAAGCCGGTTATTTTTGCGCACCTCTTGCATACCTTTTTCAGTCTTCATCCTAGGCGTATCCCCCTAAAAATAAACTTTATCTAGTGTCTATGCCTTTATGCGTTGTGTTACTTACATAACATATTTTTCGACAGGGTAATACGAAAACATTGGGATACGGTTTGACCATTGCAGAATGAAAGTGAAATCCTTTGTTCTCAAGTTTCAACACTTTGTCGTCGTGTTCGTTTTAGTGCTATTATGGAAACTGCAGTTCAACAACAGCCAAATCAAAATCCTCCATCGTCAGGCTCTAGCCATGACGAAGCCACAAACACAAAAATGTGAATTTCCGTCAAGTGCCTAATCGCTCTACAGGTCGACATTCTTTAGACCAGTGGCAGAGTTGGAACAAAGGTGGGAAGAAGGTGTTAAATGCCTCGAACAGATGAAGTAGATCGTTTTGTTTGTCTATGCTAGAGATTCACACATGATCCCTCTACAGAAATCCTGTGCTGTGGAATCTCTGCCAAACTAAAGACAAATCTACGGTCTACACGCCGGTGGGTGCAGTTTAACCAACGCCTCTTTTATGTGCCAAAATTCAACATTTTGAAAAGCTATCGCTTCGGATACAGGACTTTCCTCCAGTCCTTTTGTTCTGTCTGCCTGAATTAACACTGCTTGATTGCTTTTAGAGTTAAAAACTGGGTTCATCATATCAGCATTCACACATCTGTGAGGCTGTGCGTAACATGATACGTACTATGAGACAGGTGATTGAAATTGTGCAGGTCCATTGTCATGGAGCCTGTCTCAAGAACGCTAAGAACAGCGAGTCACGACTCGGTTTTGGCTTGATTCTGCATTTTTTGGGGATCGACCAAAGTTAAGTTAGATTTTAATTGGAAAGCAATTGCGATTTACCGGAGTGAATATTTCAATCAACTCCAAAAAGTTAAATGATTTGTAGAAAACCCAGAAGCTCCGGTGACTAGAGAACGTATCCATAATAACGATGAGAAGGAATGAAATAAATACCCAGGAATCTGTGCCGTGGATCTCTGCCCAAAACTAAGCAGAAAATCGGTCTACACGCCGGGTTTAACCAACGCCTCTTTTATGTCCAAAATTCAACATTTTTGAAAAGCTATCGCCTTGGATACAGACTTTCCTCGATCCTTTGTTCTGATTGCACGAACTTACACACTGTTGATTGACTTTTAGAGGTAAAACTGGGTTCATCATATCAGCAGTCACACATTGTGAGCTGACTGTCGTACATGATACGTACATGAGACAGTTGATGAAATTTTGTGCAGGGCCATTGTCTATGGAGCCTGTCTCAAGAACGCATAAGAAAGCGCGCCTGCAGTCAGTCACGACTGGTTTATGGACTGATTCTGATTGGATGCCAAAGTTAAGTTAGATTTTTAAATGCGAAAGCAATTGCCGATTTACCTGCGTTGCATATATTCAACATCACTCCTAAAAGTTATGATTCTAGAACCCCAGAAGACTGCGGTGCCTAGAGAAACGTATACCAGAATAACGATTTGAGAAGGAATGAAATAAATACCCAGAGACGAAGATATGATTGTTGCTCATCATAGAAATATACGAGTTTGTAGTGCCAAGGGCGATACTGAACGCCCACCGCAGTTTATGCGCTTGATTTGAAAAGAAAGCTATTATCGTTTGTTTTCACCAGAATAAAATTCTTTAGAGCACCCGTATCTAGCGCTGTGTGTAAAGCTGGTCAGCGGGAAGGTTTAACTGTGTTGCTTTGTTGCAGTTTCATAATGAATTGGGGTTCGTTTTTCTTAGTTGGCAAATGGGAGGGATAAACAACATTTTTCGAGAGGCCGTGCTACTATATCCATTCAGCTTTCAAACAGCTCGAAAGTTTTCGTCAAAACAGAACTACTTTCCTGCCTTCTCGGTGTCTGGAAATGTGGTAAAACATAACCTCTGGTGGTTTGATATATATAGTCGACTTTGTGCCTTGATCGGAGTTTTGTACATTTTACTCTCTCGAGCTTTCAGCTTGGTAAAAGGAAGCTATGAATATAACGCACAAAAAGAAAGGAAGCAATGAATACAAACACACTGCTCAGGGACTATTATCATAGTTTCTTTTTTTATTGTCTATGCTAGAGACTTGGTTCACTTTGCGGTCCGAATTTTGCAATATGGACAGCTAAGATGGTTACGTATTAATTTCGGTGAATAGCTTTTTTCAATTCATTCATTTTTTTTCAGTAGAAATCTTTTTACCTTTTTGTTTAGCAGGGCAGCACCTAAGATGTTTTGTCTGTCAGTGTGATAAACTCTGCACCTCTTCACAGGGGTCTCCCGTACGCAGACAGGGTTTCTAGTTGGACGTTTTGTTTTCACCCCTTCAAAGAAGGTTGCCTCTAAAACCTTTAAGGAAACAAACTACACTGATGCTTTTTGCTTTAAATTGCCATGACTTACTTAACAAATAAAGAAGCCTAACCCGTGTATCACACTGTGAATGACGGGCATTTGAGAACACGAGGGAAGCGTAGAAAACTCGAAGGGGCAGGCGAGTGTTTTGTACATGTCTCGCGTGTTATCAAATGTACCGAATGTTTTATCACAGTGTAACACACGGTTTAGGCTTCTTCATTTGCTTTATGTATAGATTTTTCACGCTCAAGCTCCCCTTCATCTCCCACACAAGCCTTTTAGACACGACAAGATTTAACAAACCCTTCCTCTGTTCGCAGTTTTTCTTGGGCGTACGAGGTCGCCTTATCTCCACACGAAGACAACATGTCGGGAGCTAAGACCAGAAGCGTTTTAGCGAGATTTTGCGACAACAACTGGGAGAAGCCGGGAATGCTTTTGTAAAAATTTGTCACGTCAAAAAAGGATGTGTGTGAGAGGGACGAGAGCGCGTGCGCGTGCTGGATGACGCGTTTGGATTTAGGTAACGGTACGATCATAGCAAAAAGCGATTTGTGAAAAAACTTTGTAAAAGACACTAAAATTCTCAGATTCGGCCAAGTCGAAGAAAAATCTTCCGACCTCATTTTGTGTTTTAGAGATTAGAGATTCAAGAGATTTCAAGCGAATTTTCGGGGTGCATTCAAAATGTTTTGGGAAAGAGTTGTCTCCCTTGTCAATGTGTATATGTAAACCAAAAAAATTTTTTGCGCGGAGTGCGAAAAGACCTACATACGAGTTTAGCCCTACGGTGTTACTCAGGACTTGTAAGTAGCAGTTTCTGTGTAAGGTAGCATGGGATACGACAACTGGAGACAAAGGTAAACTATTCATTCATTTCGTTAGTTTATTTACTCTCATTTTGAAGGAAAGGCGAAGGAGACGACATTCCTCAAAACTTCGTGTACGTATTAAGGACAACAAATTTTCGCTAATTCGCAGTTTCATCGATTTTTATTTCCATTTTCTAACAAATTTTCAGACCTAAACTTCGCCTCATATGTTCTCTATATTTACCCATGTTATGTTTAATCAGAAGCTTATCACCTATAGGGGTGGCGAATGGTAAAATCCGAGACTCGCCGAGACGCCGAGACCCTTGTTTGAAAATCCGAGAACGCGACTTGAAAGTTTTAACAAAATCTGAGACCAAGACTCTGTACGAAGAAAACCGAGCCCGAGACTTCATTTTGCAAAATCCGAGCCGCTTTCGAAACTTTTCGAAGCGAGAAATGAGGTACACGATATTCTAATATTCTAAATTTCATATCTTGTAGTTTTTAAAGTAATTTTAGCACTAGGTAATTTAGTTGTCCCCAATTAGCGCACGTTGTATGCTAGAGATTTTGACACGTTAATAAAGTTCTTATCTTATCTTATCTAAGATAAATAAATAACATATATAAGTCAAGAGTTCCAAAAATGTTACACCATGACGACTAATCTTCGACTTAATCGCGCCTACATATTCCAAAGAATTTTATCATGGTTTTAATCGAAATCGTTATCCAAAAATACAAGACTCCGAGACCTCGCGGCCAAAAAATTCGAGAATCCGAGAAGCAAAGAAATACAAGAAAACGAGATTTTGAGACTCATTGAAAACGCCTCCGAGATTTCGAGATGAAGCAAAAATTTCCGTGACCCTGAATTTTCTGGGTACCATTCGCCACCCCTACCTATGATTCTGATAAGAACTGTACTATTCCCTATTGTTCTGCGGCAATACGCTTTCACCACATTGAAATAGTTGTGTTTTCAAGCAGAGAATTTATCAACCCATGGAAAGCTGGTTAATGAAATAAATGTATTTTAACTCTATTTTGAAAGGTAGTTTCCTTTGTGTGAAAACATTTCAACCAATCACAACAGCCGTAAACAAAGACAACAAAAGCTTCCAATTTTCCAATCTACCTAGCCTCTTCCAGGCGTTTAGTTAGTCAGGGCGCAGCGCAGAAAACAGCAGGCGAAGAAATAAAAAAAGCGTGGCGAGAAGAAGTGAGGGTTCCCTCGCTTCCTCTCGCCGCGCTTTTTTTTATTTTTTCGCGCGCTGTTTTCAGCGCTGCACCCTGACTAGCTGAACCCATTGAAGAGGCTACAATGTTCCCCACATAGTAGTGTGGTATTTAGACTCAGAAGAGATTTTGTTGAAAGGGAAATAGTTGATTTAAGGATAAATAGAGTGATATACAGCTACCTGAAGTT
>JAHPZR010049484.1:7500-12500 GCA_019787425.1 Platygyra sinensis | reverse complement strand
GCTGTATTTTGCCCTAATTAATCTGCAAAGTTGTAATTGGACAATTGGCTGTAATTGGACACATGTAATCTGACAGTTACATGAGGCAATGATTTTCGGTGCTCTTCACTAAATCCACCAATCACAAAAATAATTGCAATCACTATAGTAACCAATTAAAGGGAAAGACTGTAAAATTGTAGAGGCTTAATCTTCAGTGACTTTAAAAGAACTTAACAGCCATTTTGCAAGCTGTTCTCCATATTTTTAATTAGAACATTTAGAAATCTAATTGTTATGAGTAATTGGTAACAGGACATGTCCAAATCAGTCTGTAATCATACTCGTGATTAACAAATCAAACTCCTGCTTTGCGGTCGTCCGATTTTGCTAATCACTCATACAATTGCAGACCGAATTGGACTCCACTCAGTCCTATTACCATTTTTATCACTTGATGCTACAATCATGGTACCAAGAAACTACTGAACCATTGGTGAACATGTTGCTATCATCTTTGCAACACAATAGGTTACCATAGCAACAGTATGACCTGGTAAACACACCCTTAATTAAAGCTTTAGGGGCTTATAATTCAAAAATGGCATGGTTAAATTTTTTGTTTGTCAACTTTTGATAAGCATGATTAGGTACAATTTTTGGCAAAGTTCAATGTATCTTTACTGCCAGAATCACAAACACAGGCATGTGGTTTTCTACTCAAGCGACGCTCTGTAAAAAGCACTGTGACAAAAAAAAAACAACAACAAAGCAAATTAAAGTGTTGCATCCCATTAAGTGATGATGAAGACTGCTGTGGGAATCTTGTTTCATGTCCAAGGCGATTATTTCCAGTGTTCAACTGTTTCAAAAATCCTAATGCTGGAACATTCAAGTGAGGCACACTTTAAACATGCTGATCAAGATAAGAGAATCTGTGATAATGAAGCCTACACTCCACCAAAAAAAAAGTCATTCGCACAGACCTGTCAATTCTACCCTCTCCAGGAATGTTACTTTGTGCAACAAAACCATTTGTGGAGGTTTGTGACAACCTCCCCGCCCACACACACACCCCCAGTCACAGATTTATTTGTTTGACTAGTGTTCAAGGTTGCAATCAATGACACCAACTCCATGAGTCCAAACCCTGATGGGGTAAACTCCAAGGAAAATTGAAGAACTTGAACATGGCAAAAAAAATTGGAAGAACAACAAAGAAAAAACAAAAAAAAAAAAAACATTCTTGATGAAAAGAATTGAAGGTGTGGGCGACTGTTACCATGCAAGAAATTCCTCTGGCTACCAAAGACAGGGCTTTAAATGATATGGTGTTTCAATGGTGTACAAAACAAATAGTGTAGTTAAAATGAAAATGGAGATCATCACTGATCTAGCTTAGTACTACAAAACTGCCAGGTGTAGAAGCCATCTTTAAGACTTCAGTGTTTTAGTAGGTTCTTTAAAAGAAGTTGAACTAAACTAAGACTGGATTTTTACTTGTAATGAAAGCCATATTTCCCTGATTGAAACACCACAAATAATAGACAAATCAACAGCAAGTATAGGACAATTCTTTTTTATATCTACAACATTTAATAGTAAAGAATATAAGGTGTGGTCATCTTAAAATGCTGCAAATGTTGCAAACAGATCATAGCTAAATTAATTTATTTACATCATAACTCGGAAATAACTCGACAAAATATACAATTGAAGGAAAAACAACAAAAGGATGAACTGAACAGTGAATTGAAAGAAGAAAACATCATGCTTCAAAGGAAACTGCAAGGTAGACTTTGTTAAAGGAGATATATGCATAAATGACTATAGCCAGGAAGTCAACAAAATTAAGCCTTCCCTTGGTCCACTCCCAAAATAACATTAACAGTTCTGATTTTATACTACATAGTTTGAGCCATTCTAAGAATCCTTTAGACTAGACTTTAAATGTAGTGACTGACACTCAGTTACCAACCCCCAAAGAAAGAGAATATTGAGCAATTTCATGTGGCAATCACAACACATCACAAGAATGGAGGAAATAACTCAGCCATCTACCACACTGAAGATTGAGTAATTCTGAATGGAAGGTACAGTAGCTTGTTGCAACAAGACTGCATTAAAGCAAACAGATGAAATAACCCTCTGCAATGCTTAAATACTTCAATAATGGACACCTAAATCACCCCTACCCTCACTCCCAGTCCAAGTATACAATATAGTACAGAAAAACCTGACAAATCTTGACATTCTCAAGGGGTCAACATTTTCATGAAGCTCTTACCAAACAGATAAACATAAGATCAACCTTCAGATGGTGAAAATTGAAAACTAAATTATGTTTACCTAAAAGTATCCAAGTAGGGATTTGCAGTGACACATCCCACAGAGAGGCCATTTGTCCACTGTATAATACAATTCAATTTTTTATTTCCTCTTCGGATGTGGTTACCTTATTTAATAACAAACACTTGTAATTGCTGAGGATGTTTCTATTGTTATAAATAAAACTGTTTGAGCATGGTGGCCAAATAAACCATTTGGTTTCCTAGTTGGCCCCCATGTTACCTATTGATGTTATATTTGATAAAGGCGAGGAAACAAAAGGAGGGCGGAAAACATAGAACATAGTTAAATAGCAAAATATAGTAGAGGTATGGTGGACAAGTCGAGAGATAATGCTTAATTTCAAGAGACAAGTTACTTTGAATACTGCTATGAGGGAAGAAATTTTTGACATTTTTTAGAAAAATGTACACATTCAAATCTTTAAGGTATTGTGGGACAGACTTCCAAAGATCAATAGCTTTAAATGAAATCATTTGCTTGCCAGTGTTCATCCTTACATGTGGCTTATATAAGTTTTTTTGGGTTGCAGTGTTCATCCTTACATGTGGCTTATATAAGTTTTTTTGGGTTGCATATCTAGTATTGTTGCTATGCACTTCGCTAGCATACTGGAAAGTGTTGCAAAATACATCAGGTAGCAGACCTTCGTGCCAGAGGTGGGCAAATTTTAATACGTGTAGAGAATAAATGTTATATATGGTGAGCATGTCTAAAGAGTTAAGCAATAGGAGAGCACTATCAGTATCTTTATCACTGTTATAAAGGAGACACATCATTTAGCACACTTGTGCAACAGTCCCATAAATCGTTGCTGAAATACTATTCCCCAGGAGGGAGGCATCTAAATAATCCAGACAAAATGGAAAAGTTTTGTGAGTCCACTGCATCTGGCTTGTTCAATGACATCTTCATCACCTCCTACAGTGATGATAAGAAGGCACCTTCAAACAAGAGGACAAAGTTACAGCAAGCTAGACTACATTGCTCTGCTACACAACTTAAGTTTGTTAAGAAGTGAAATGTTTACAGAAAAAATTGAAATCCTACATTCCATTCTTAGACAGTATGAGAGCCACAAAATAATAATAACCATTAATTCCAATCAACTCTATTTTGTTAAACAGAGTGCACCCACACATAATTGCACATTGCTAACATATTAAGGGTGCGTTCGTTTGGGATCAATCCGGAATAAGAATAATTGGAATAATGTGAGTAAGCATTTGTTTGGGAGCTATTCTCATTCCGGAATACATGGATTTTCATTCTGGCTATTCTGCTCCCAGGAGCAGAATAGCCGGAATATATTCTTTTTTTTTATTTATTTTATATTCCGGAATATATTCTTATTCCGGAATATCCCAAACAAACGCGCCCTAAATCATGGAATTTCTAGAATTTTTTCACTGAAAGGAAAATAAAAAGTGTAAGGTTTGCATTATTTGCATTTGTCTAGTTAAGCCAAAATTATTGAAATTCAAGTTCCTTATTAATAATGGCCCCAAAGAAGTCTATACTGAAAAGTTAAATTTAATGATTCTGGTATATATTTCTTTCAAACTAGTACACAGCTATGATGTAGCACAAATTTTACAATAACTGCAGAAATATTTTTGCGTACCTATTGGCTAATTTTCATTGTCAATAAATACATAGACACATGTATTTATAATTAATGCAATGCGATGCACTTTTGTTATTGACAAAACAAATCGATGTCAGTTTTTCATGGGTCTGTCCTGTTATTAACTATGAATTTTGTCATAACTCTGTCAAAGTAGTATGCAGATCCACTTGGCTATCAGCACGTGGATCCATAGCTACTTACCGTTATAACGAGATTCATCATCAATAACACAACAGAGGTATGAAAAATTTGGAATGAGCCACATTTTTCCCCTCTACTAACTATGCTTTAAGTGAAAGACGTTTTGATGCCGGCTTTGTGGTGTGGCTTTTGCCGCAGTATTTATTTGTAAGATGATGTGGCAAGAATAATCTCAATGAGATTGCTGAAAGTTCAGCTGAGTTCCTGTTCGACCTTTTCGTCTAAGTGTGGAATACATTGGGACAAACACTAAAGGTCAACATACCTTAATTAACCTTTCAGCCGTATTATTTTCCTGCCTTGGACGCCACGATGGACCAACGTTCTTCGCCAATGGGTTTATACTCATTCCTCGGTTCCTCATTTGGTGTGTTGTGATCTACCAGAGTGTGCTGTCCGGATCCAAGTCAATTCGCCCGATGAAATAACGTACAAAAAATTAAAAGGTTAAACTGGGCCACTCGTTCCACATCACTTGCCTGCAGCCAAGTGACCCTGCTAATGGTCCTTTCGCGAACACTTCTTTTATGTAGGTATCTCGAAGGTGATGCATTGGATAACGACGACAGCGACGATGACGATCAGTCAGATGAATTCGAGGGCAACTGCGACGACGAAACAAAGCAAATTGGCCGAGATGTTCGCCACATAATATTTCGAACACGTGCTCGATCACTGCAGCAAGAACGACCCCGTAGAGTTACGCCAAAGTTCGGGAACACCAACCAAAAACCATTAGAGCAGACCCTTCCACAGTCACAGCCACAGCCTCAAAGAGAGGATCGCCAAGCATTTCTTTGCCTCCAAGCCGGTTGCAATAAAATTTGGACATCACTCGGTG
>JAHPZR010049484.1:0-2500 GCA_019787425.1 Platygyra sinensis | reverse complement strand
CTCTTCAAACTCCGAATATCCTGTGCTATTTACCTCCGAGCAATTCAAGAGAAAATGGCGTCCCGGTTTGCATCCGTGACAAGTGAAGAAATCATCCAAATTAATTTTTTGTAGTGTATATTATCTCACTGTTTTAGTATATACTAAAACAACTATTCACCTCACGTGTCAGTGGCTAGCGGTGAATAGTTGTTAATTATTCAATGAGATTTTGCAATAGTATGCTTTATTTGATTAGGAAATAAAAATTCTGTTCAAGCATTAACAAACTTTGCAATTATTTAAAGGAGAAGATCACTCACAAAGCTTTACTATATTTGCCTTCACCTATAACAAGTAAACACTTGACTTTTCTACTCACTGAAGTTTCAGCCTCTGAAGTGCCTGCTATCCTGAGGAAATTCATATTGAAAGAGACAACCTCGGTGGCTACCATTTTGAAACTGTTCTTGCAACCAGGCCATGTTTATGTAATTTCATTCTGTCCAACTCGAAATTGGCAGGAAGGGGAAAAACCTGCAACTGACTTCACTTCATCACAAGATCAGCAAAATCTATTTTTTCCAAGCGATTAACCACTTCACTATCTTCAGTGCTTTCATTTTTGAGTTTGGAGCATGTTTGGCTCAAAATAATATGGCTGAGAGCAGCTATAACCCAGAGTGGTTTTTCTGACAGAATGATGACGCCCAAACAAGGCCTGGCTGCTGAGTACTGTTAAAAGTGGTGGCGATGTTCAAATTTTTGACATTTTTTGAGACAAATTTCATAAGGAGAACCTGCACTTTAGAAGCTTAAACTTTAGTGAGTGGCTAAACTTAGTGCAAGTTTTTTTTTATGAACATTGAAAAAAAAATTAGTTAGTATATGTTGTTTTTGGAGTGACCTTGTTTAAATAGTTTATTGCTATCTTCAATTGTATGTAACATTGACATAATATTGATATACTAGTATAATATTATTGTCTGTTAGGGGATAGGAAAATATGTCTTCACTGCAAGTGGACATTGAAATGATTCAAAGTAAGTTTCTGTAGTCAAATTAGCAATAGAAAGTTTTCATTTTGTTTTTGATGGTTTTCTGATGTCCCATGACAAGCAAACTAATACACAACATAATCGATGCAAACTGATGTTTTGGTGTCATCGTAATGCCATTGTCAAGGTAAAATTCTACAATGTCAAACTATAATTGTAGTCCACCAAAATTTGTATGTGCTAGGACGGAGTGAATGAAGCCAAATTACACATCAAATACATGTACTTTAGCCTTAATTGAGTCTGTTTGCATGTTCAATGTGTGTCTCAATTGCCTTACAATCAGACTTGCATTTCTTCATGAAGACATTTCGTATAGACCTTGGGATGCTGATAGGTTTTCAGGGTACTTCTTGCATGCACATTTGGCAAATGTTTTTGACAGATCATGAATTCCTCTTTTTATGTTAGCAGACCCATGTCACACAGCTACAAATAAACAGGTGTGCAAGGAAACACATTCTTGGTCACAAGTGCAGCTCAAGATATACCCTCACCAAAACAATATGGCGTAAATTTGTGTCAGCCGAAAAATGTGAAAGAATTTATGTAAATATATTGTTTAATATGTGAATGTTTATGTAATGCCAACAGCACGAGGCTCATTCAAGCTTTTCAATATTAATTGATCAGTTGGCAAGCTGTTATATATTATGGCACCTCAATATTTTACTGAGAACCCTGGCTTCCATGACTTGTTCTTCCAAACCTGATACAATTAATGTCTATGTAAATTTCTATATGTAAATGATTTGAATCTACTGCTGATGAACAGAATTAGTCCAAGAAAGAACTTGGAAAGTTTCTTGGACACTGAAGAATAAATACATGAAAAATGCAGTAATTAGATAAGAGTTTGTGATTAACTCTTGTGTCCAGTCCCCAGCTTCATATGCAATTGTCTTCTGTGTGTTAACTGCATGTGTCATACTGTTACAACTCTTCTTCCCTGCAATGCCACTTCACTAAGGCCCCGTCCACACGAAGACGAATTTTAAAACGCAAACGCTAGTAAACGCATATTTTATCTCCGTCCACACGAAAACGATCATCGTTTATGTAGCGTTTTCACCCGTCCACAAGAAAACGCTCGTAAACACATAAAACGATGCCATACACCGAACGCTCATCCGCTATCGCTTTGAGCCTGCAATCTTTGACACAGCTCAACACTCGTGTGTATGTTGTAGTTTAATTTCAAACTCTGGTTCAATTTGTTTTTGAACCAGTACAAATATTATTTAAACTGGTACAATATGTTTTTGAACAATTGAACCAGTTCAATATGTTTGAACCAGTTCATTATTACTTGAACTGGCGCACTTTGTTCATTTTGTTGTATCAATTTTCAGTTTAGTGTTTGTTTTCGTACAGTTTACTGTCTCATAATATTTAATATTGCGTAACGACAAATACTATTGTCACTTTGTAATTAGGGTTATGTATTTATTTAATATTATTTA
>JAHPZR010049482.1:0-17500 GCA_019787425.1 Platygyra sinensis | reverse complement strand
GAAACGTGTGTTGTTTGTACGTCACGCAATGACATGTCACACGCCATGTAAGGGTGCGTTCCTTTGGGGTGATCCGAGTTCGGATCAGTGATCCAAGATCGTCTGTCTGGATCTGTCTGGATCATGGTGCATCAAAGGAACCGGCGAATCCATGACCAGAGTGGATTCGCCGGTTCCTTTGATGCACCATGATCCAGACAGATCCAGACAGATCTTGGATCACTGATCCGAACTCGGATCACCCCAAAGGAACGCATCCTTAAGACTTTAAGGAAGGCCCGCGAAAATGGAACCTTGATTGGTGCTATATTTTGACCACTGTAATACCGATGCAGTGCTCTACCAACTGAGCTATCAAGCCATCTGGGAGCTCGTCATTTTGTGAGTACGTAATATTTTTTTCTCGCCACTTCGCGACTCGCCTTCGCGCCGCTTAATTCTGTCGCCTCCAACGAGAAAAAAAACCTCTGGCACCCAGGTTAGTAGATGATGATCAATACTCTTATTAACCGAGCTAAGTCGGTCTGTATGGAAGAATCTTGACCGAGGTCGTAAGTACAGACCGAACGCAAGAACAATTTAACTTGTTTAATGTAACTGGTTTGTATTGACGTTTTGCTTGCGAACGGCGATGAGCCGAATTTAATTCTTCAGAACTGAGTTTTCTCGTCCTCTTTACTTTTTTTCTCATCGGCTTTTTGGCACTAAGATTAAAGCAGTCAATGATTTTGCACTTCTAGTTTGCAACTTTTTTCACTTCAAAACATTACCGGTGTAGATGCCGGTCTAGATGGGAAAATCTAGGGGTGCTTCCCATTTTGCCAAACTGACCGGTCAGAGATCAGTGGAAATACCTGAGGAAAATGGAACGACATTTTCCGATTAAACCGGGCCAACCAATAGAAACGGCTTTTGTCATTTCAAATTCTTTTTCCGAATTATCTAATTAGTATAGGAAATCGGTCTGTTCGAGAAACAATTAGGGATTAATTGTACGCGTGAACAGATCGGACTTTTTAGTAATTTCCACGAGTGGCTGCCGCAGCCACGAGTGGAAATTAGAAAAGTCCGATCTGTTCACAAGTACAATTAATCCCTAATTGTTTCGAGAAAGAAGACCGATTTCCTTTTAATAATACGGCAACCGTGAATACAAGCTTCTGGCTGACGTCTTTTTGCTATTGAGGGATGCTAGAATGAAGCAACGGTGTGATAAAATATGTTAGTTTAGTCTTTAAGTTTCTCAACAATTTGCGCCAAAGTTCTCCATGCGATATTATTTTTCTTTCGAAAACGAGCCACATAGACGAGCAAGTTCCAAGTTTGTAACATTAAGTTCAATTTCATTGGCTTTGAAGCTGTCAAAACTCTGAACGCATGAGCGACTTTTTGATGAATAATCAACATGTACAGGAAAGAAAATGCACGTCGAAACCAGTCGAGACGGTATCAAAAGCGTTTTATTTTATTGACAAAACTTGCGTGAAATCGTTTTAAGAAAAGTTTACAGCCTTAATTTAAACTATGACATGGAGCTAAAGATACAAGGACGAGTTCATTCGGGAAAACTGAGGATAACTGTGCAAAGACAAGTGAAGTTGAAATGGGAAGACTAGTTCAAAGTGACCGGTGTCTTCGTCAACGAAGTTTGTAAGTTTTTAAGATTTTCAAACCATGGACTTAAATTGCTTTGCTTGGTCCGCGGCTCATGAATTCTTCAGAAACGCCAGCTGGACATTTTTGTTACTAGTCGCCTCCATTCTTGGAACGACCGTCCTTCCTTGAATTAGATATTCTCATCTTCGTAGGGCTTGACTCGGCAAACATGACATATAGTCGCGGCCATTTTCATTCTTTGCAGACTTGAAGCGTTCATTGCGCGAGTTGTAGTCTTCTTGCCTTCCTCTTAAACCAAAATGTTGAGTCACTAAGTACCAAGTTGTGTTTAGTCGACAAGCCGATCCCGACTCTGGCTCGCAGCTGCCGTCTCTCTTCTTTGACTACTTTAATTCGGTGTAGAAATCTCCGAGAACCTCTTCAAGATGCTCGAGCGAGAGATTTTCAATGCAGCCTTTCGGATTTTTCCTCTCGGTAGCTCACTCCAAATATCTGCGTAGCTAAGTTTTGGTCGATTTTGTTCTTTGTTTTTATTTACTACTGCTTCTTCCATACAAAGCATTTCTTGTTTGTCGTCAACGGCAAACTTGAATTTATCCGATCAAATGCAACCGGATACAATTAAAATTTAATTGTTCAGCTATCGATACAATTTGGGATAAATTGATCAGCTTCCAACCAATCAGAAGCGAGTATTTACGGTTTGCAGTATTATTAGGGCAAAGAACCGTTTGTCAGAAATGGATCGGCGAATTTTGATCGGAATATTCCGGCCGAAACATGTGGACCACCTCCAGAAGTGATCCCGAATATTCCGGTCAGAAGAAACCGAGACGGACCCCTCCATTTGAATTGCGACCGAAATTTCCGGAATGTTTGGTTGATTACCATTCAGTTACCCAAAAAATCCGGAAATTTCGGATGGAATGTAAATGGCAGAGTAATTTTGTCTCCCCGAACGGAAATTTTCTCGGGAAAACGGGATTTCTTGAAAGGTAGACCAAAAATTCCCAACCGGAATTTCCCAATGGAAAAGTGCGTTCCAATTGCTAGTTTTTACTAGTTCCAGACCTTTTGGCTTGGACCGCCTTTAATCCTATCTTCCGGGAAAAAGTCGTGGAAATGGAACAAGCGCATCCTACTGAAAATGTCCATTTTGAGTTTTGACGCGTACCAGCTACTTCAACTGTAGACCAACAGGTTTCTCCGAGTAAATGGTAAACAACGTTTGGCATAATAGTTAGCAACCTTTGGCATAATGGAAAGCACCCTAGACCGCGGTCAATATATCTATTTCAGCCAATCAGATTCGTGAATTTGGTAGTTCCCAGTCCTTGTGAGACACAGTCAATAATAAAAGTGAATATATGAAACACTATACACGCAACTTGGGTTCAAATCCCCGGTTCAGGCCTGAATGTTTTTTCAGGCTTTAATTTCACAACTACTTAAGTTCTGTGTATAACTGCGATGATCAATAATATCTTCATATTTATTCCTTCACATTTATTCCTCTATCTTTCTTTCTGCCTCTCTATCTTTCAAATTATTTTCCTTCTTTCCTTCTCTTTTAACACCGCTTGTTTCATATAGCGTAGCTAAGCGTCCGCACCTTTTTCTGGGAAAGATATAACAGGCACTGACTGTCGCAGCCTGTAAATGCAGTTTTCCTGATTTGGTTCCGTCGATTGAATCCGGTTTAGGCCGGGCCAGGATATCGCTACGGGTGTAGATATTTGGCCGATGGTACCATTGCATTCAGTACAGTGTGCACGGTGTTTGCGCAAGGAAATCTGTCGGGTAATATTGTTTTCTCCCTCCAAGTTCCACCCCCTGGGAGGAGCCCCGATATTAAGGCTTCGGCCAGTAGAGATGATAACTGTATACTAGTCATCCGACATCTTACGGCACTCGCGAGTACCGGGACTTTTTGCTTTTCCTGCCTGCTTTTCTTCCTTCTGCGACTTTTTTTACTCAAAATTAGGTTCTGTCGGATTACGCTCGAAAAATAGAGAATTATGCTTTCGGGCGTCACCCATGAAACAAGGGTATTATGCTCAAAATTATGCTCGACTGGAGGTATAATGCTCAAATTATGCCGGACTAAAATGATACATCCACCCCACCTCTATAGTCCTGCACCTAGAAAAACATTCCTAGTCTTTCATTTTTGAAATTAATGTTAGACAATAATTGTTCAGTTAAACCTTTTATGGGCAAGTGAAGCTTGGAAGCCTGAAATAAACAGATAACTAGGCCTTCGATTGTATCAAAATCACTGGGTACGAGTCTAAGGTATCAAGTTACTAACATATTCCCACTTTTATCAACTTTATACATTCTAGATGAGTTGCTGGCAAACTTTGCATACACTTCTCACAGTTTTTAGAAGCAACGACGTTATGCTGCTAAAAAATTAGTATTATGTCAACATTATGCCTACTGTTCCAGATATAGCGTTACTAAATTATGCCGGCATAATCCGACAGACCCTACCCAAAATAAAAGAGGGAGGGTCCCCGGGCCCCTCCCCTAGATCCACTACTGCAAATTGATAAATACAAAGAAATAACAGGGTTTGATATTCAGTCAAGACTTTGAATGATTTATATCATGTTTTCAAACACGTGACAACATAATATTGAGCGTAACTGCATAATCTTATCATGAAAAAACGTTGACCAGATATCTGGTATCTCTCCAACGTGCCGTCAGAATAATAATTTCCGGACTAATTCGTCCCTCAAACGTCAGAAATCAGAGGTCAGAAATTATATTTTGGGACTTTTAATTACTGCGCAGAATAGGCCCGCTCTATTTCGGGAAAATCGCTACCTCAAGGTGTTAACAACTACAAATAATCTAATTAGAGTCTCTGCTGTCGAACCCAAAATTCCGAGCAAATCGTAGTTCTTAGCTTAGCACCCTATTAAATTAAAAAACAATATTATAAGCTCACCTTGTAAATCTTGTGGCTTTAGATGGGGTTTTATCCATATTTTCTCACCCAAACCGTTATCATCGCTTCGACAATGTTTTACCAAATGACGCAATAAAACAAGCATACCATACGGCTCTTGCACGAATCATCGTAGTTTTTGTCAGATTTAACCATATTTTGAATTCATTCGGTTATAGTAATTGAGATATCTTGGTTGCATGACAGAGAACGACGATACAATCATTTATAGTTGCAGGTAAACAACTCGAAGACTTGTATTTAGCGGAGTCGTGTCCAAGATAGGGGTCGCCAATATTTGTCACGCAATGCAACTAAGTGCACAGTCAAACCAAGTTGTGGTAATATTACTGCGACTACAAGTATCTGCTTGACACTGAACTCTCCAGCTGAGATAGATACTAGATATCTGGTCAACGTTTTTTCGTGATAAGATTATGCAATTACGCTCAATATAATGTTGTCACATTTCTTTGTATTTATCAATTTGCAGTGGTGGATCTAGTGGAGGGGCCCGGGGACCCTCCCCCCTTTATTTTGGGTAGGGTCTGTCGGATTATGCCGGCATAATTTTGAGCATAACCCTATATCTGGAACAGTAGGCGTAATGCTGACATAATACTAATTTTTTAGCAGCATAACCTCGTTGTTTCTAAAAACTGTGAGAAGTGTATGCAAAGTTTGCCAGCAACTCATCTAGAATGTATAAAGTTGATAAAAGTGGGAATATGTTAGTAACTTGATACCTTAGACTCGTACCCAGTGATTTTGATACAATCGAAGACCTAGTTACCTGTTTATTTCAGGCTTCCAAGCTTCACTTGCCCATAAAAGGTTTAAACTGAACAATTATTGTCTGACATTAATTTCAAAAATGAAAGACTAGGAATGTTTTTTTATAGGTGCAGGACTATGGGGGTGGGGTGGAAGTATCATTTTAGTATGGCATAATTTGAGCATTATACATCCAGTCGAGCATAATTTTGAGCATAATACCCTTGTTTCATGGGTGACGCCCGAAAGCATAATTCTCTATTTTTCGAGCGTAATCCGACAGAACCTAATTTTGAGTAAAAAAAATCGCAGAAGGAACAAAAGCAGGCAGGAAAAGCAAAAAGTCCGGTACTCGCGAGTGCCGTAAGATGTCGGATGACTAGTATACAGTTATCATCTCTACTGCCCGAAGCCTTAATATCGGGGCTCCTCCCAGGGGGTGGAACTTGGAGGAAGAAAACAATATTACCCAACAGATTTCCCTGCGCAAACACCGTGCACACTGTACTGAATGCAATGGTACCATCGGCCAAATAGCTACACCCGTAGCGATATCCCGGCCCGGCCTAAACCGGATTCAATCGACGAAACCAAATCAGGAAAACCGCATTTACAGGCTGCGACAGCCAGTGCCTGTTATATCTTTCCCAGATAAAGGTGCGGACACTTAGCTACGCTATATAAAATAAGCGGTGTTAAAAGAGAAGGAAAGAAGGAAAATAATTTAACAGATAGAGAGGCAGAAAGAAAGAAAGAGGAATAAATATGAAGATATTATTGATCATCGCAGTTATACACACAACTTAAGTAGTTGTGAAATTAAAGCCTGAAAAAAAATTCAGGCCTGAACACGGGATTTGAACCCAAGTTGCGTCAACTTGCGTGTATAGTCTTTCATATATTCACTTTTCTTATATGGCTGTGTCTCACAAGGACTGAAAACTACCAAATTCACGAATCTGATTGGCTGAAATAGATATTGACCGCGGTCTAGGGACGGTCTAGGGTGCTTTCCATTATGCCAAAGGTTGTTTACTATTATGCCAAACGTTGTTTATCATTTACTCGGAGAAACCGGTTGGTCTACAGTTGAAGTTAATGATACGCGTCAAAACTCAAAATGGACATTTTCAGTAGGATGCGCTCGTTCCATTTCCACGACTTTTTCCCGGAAGATAGGATTAAAGGCTGTCCAAGCCAAAAGGCCTGGAACTAGTAAAAACTAGCAATTGGAACGCACTTTTCCATTGGGAAATTCCGTTTGGGAATTTTGGTCTACCTTTCAGGAAATCCCGTTTTCCCGAGAAAATTTCCGTTCGGGGAGACAAAATTAATCTTTCCATTTACATTCCATCCGAAATTTCCGGATTTTTTGGGTAACTGAATGGTAAACAACCAAACATTCCCGGAAATTTCAGGCCCCAGATGAAATCAAAATTCTAAGATGGGCTGTGTGTGTCGCGTCGTGGCGTGTTCGTCTGACACAATAATTCGGGATTGCACTTCTGGAGGCTGGTTCAACATTGTTTGCACACAGGGGGGGGCCGATAGTCGGCGATCAACATTCGGCCGATCCTTTCTTGATCAAAACCGGGTTCTTTTGCCTCTTAATAATACTGCGAGACCGTTACATACTTCGCTTTCTGATTGTTGGAATCTAGACTCATTTATCCCAAATTGTATCGATTAGTCTGAAGCAATTAAATTTTAATTGTTCGGTTGGCATTGATCTGTATAAATTCATTATTTTGCCTGTGACGATCAAACAAGAAATGGTCTTTGTATGAGAAGACTAGTAGTAAATACAAACAAAAACGAAAATGTCGTACCGAGAACTTAGCTTGAGGCGAGCTGAGATTTTGGCAATGGTAGGAGCTACGCGAGAGGAAAAATCCGAAAGGCTGGCATGAAAATCTCTCCTCACGGGGAGGGAGCATCTTGAAGTAGGTTTCTCGGAGATTTGCTCCACCGACTTAGTAGTTCAAGAACAGAGAGTCGCAGGTGCAGGCTCGAGCCTACGAAGTCGGATACGCTTGGTCGACCTAAACTACAACTTGGGACTGATTGACCTACAAAATTTTGGTTTAAAGAAGGCTAAGAGGACTAGGCAACTCTCACACAGCTGAAACAGCTTCAAGTGCGTGCGCAAAGGGAGGGGGATGAATGGCGCGGATCTATATGTCATAGTTTGGCCGAGTCATAGCGCCTACGAAGATGAGAATATCTAATTCAAAGGGAAGGACGGTCGTTCAAGATATGGAGGGCGAGCTAGTACAAAATGTCCAGGCTGGCGTTTCTGAGAATTCATGAGCCGCAACGCTAAGGCTAAATAGGGCAATTTGTAAAGTCCATGTTTGAAAAATCTTAGAAAACTTATCAAACTTCGTTGACGAGACACCCAGTCTCTTTGAACTAGTCTTACTCATTTTCAACTTCACGTTGGTCTGGCACAGTTTATCTTCAGTTTTCCCGAATGAACTCGTCCTTAGTATCTTTAGGCTGCATGTCATTAGTTTAAGTTAAGGCTGTAAGACCTGTCTTTAGTAAAACGTGGAACGCAAGTTTTGTGCAGTTTCTAAATTATATAACCGCATTTTGATACGCGTCATGCTAGCTGGTTTTCGACGTGCATTTTCTGAAGGTACATGTTGATAATTCATCATAAAAGTCGCTCATGCGTCAGAGTTTGACTGACCTCAAAGCCTAATGAATTGAACTTATATGTTAGCTAACTTGGAACTTGGGCTCGTCTGAATGTGGGCTCGTTCTCGCAAAGAAAATAATATCGCATGGAGAACTTTGGCGCTAAATTGTTGAGAAGACTTAAAGACTAACTAACATATTGTTTATCACACCGTTGCTTCACATTCTAGTCACTCCCTGCAATAGCAGAATAAGACCGTCAGCCAGAAGGCTTGAATCTATCACGTTGTGCCGAGTATTAAGTAAAGGAAATCGGTTCTTCTTTCTCGAAACAATTAGGGATTAATTGTACTTTGTGAACAGATCGGACTTTTTCTAATTTCCACTCGTGGCTGCGGCAGTCCACTCGTGGAAATTACTAAAAAGTCCGATCTGTTCACGCGTACAAGTTATCCCTATTGTTTCTCGAACCAGACCGATTTTCCGATACTAATTAGATTACTTCGGAAATGAATTTGAAGATGACAAAGCGCCGTTCATATTGGTTGGCCGCGGTTTAATCGGAAAATGTCGTTCCAATTTTCCTCATGGTATTTCGCACTGATGCTGGCTGACCGGTCTATTTGGGCTTACAATGGATAGGCACGCCCTAGATTTTCGCGCATCTAACCGGCGATCTAGCACGCGGTGGTATGTTTTGAAGTGAAAAAGGTGGGTCGAAACTAAGAGAGTGCAATAATGCATTGACCTGCTTTATCTTAGTGCTCGAAAAAGCGATGAGAATAAAAAGTAAGAGGTACAGTGAGAAACTCAGTTGCTGAAGAATTAAAATTCGGCTTACATCGCCGTTCGCAAGGCTAAAATCGTCTAGATACATAACGCTAGTGAATAACTAAGTTAATTGTTCTTTGGTCGTTCGGTTCTGTAGGCTTTAGCGACTTCGGCGTGCAAGATTCTTCGCATACAGACGCTGAGTTTATGTCTCGGTTAATGAGATTATATAGATTTTTTTTTTGTATTTTTTTTTATTGTATTGATCATGCATCTACTACCTGGGTGGCCTCAGGTTTAGTGGTTGTTTTTCTCCGCACCGGGGTTAGTAGGACGTACAGTAATTGAGCGCGCGACGGCGAGTCGGCGGGAAGTGGCGTAGAATAAAATATTAACGTCCTTCACAAAATGACAGAGCTCCCAGATGGCGTGATAGCTCTATTGGTAGAGCACTGGCATCGATATTACAGTGGTCAAAATATAGCACCAATCAAGGTCCAGAATCAAGGGTGGCGTTCCTTTGGGGATGCCTGAGGTTTCGGGATGCTAGTGGATCACGATCTGTCTGATCCTCTGGATCGTACCGGTGCTATCAGAAGGTAACGGTGCGAATCCAGCTCTGGTCATGGTATTCGCGCGGTTCCTTTGAGTGCCGCATGAATCGCAGACCAGAATCGCAGACTAGACGATCTTGGATCAGCTGATCGCGGCTCTCGATGTGTCCCGCAAAGGAACGCACCCTTATCATGGCGGGTGTGACATCGTCATTGCGTGACGTACGAAAACAACACAGTGTTTCGAACATGTCCCACTATGGTATGCTCGTAATTTTGCTCGTTTCGGCCACTAAGATGGTTAAAACTGAGGTGCTATATTCTATGACATCCTAGCTTGTACATTTTTATAAGGTTATACGAACGCTAAGCAATATGCTTCATACTGTCAAGAATTTGCGATGTTCTAGGCAAGAACCATCTATGGGTTTTTGGTGGGGCGTTGGGTTTTTTTTTGGCTGTGCAGGATCGGTTCATCTCGTTCGGGCCAAACACTTGAGCGGTAAGGATAAGACGACTATTATTTTGTACAGAAAGATAGTGGGGGGGGGGGGGGAGGGGGGGGGAAAGGGGGCGGGGAGGAAACCTCACATTACGGCCACTGGATTTACAAGGTGAGGTGGTTTTTGATAGTATTAATTTTAATTTAACGGGATGCTAAATCAATCTAGACTTGCTTGTTCATATTGGGTTCGACAGTCGGAGATTATTTGCACTTGTTGACACCTTGAAGTAGGCGATTTTCCGCGAAATGAGCGGGCATATTTCCCGCGGCAGTAATTAAAAGCCCAAACTAATCTTTATGCTCCTTGAAAAGAATGAACATTTCCACTAATCACAACTTAATCCTCAAGTGATTCTGAGTTATGCGCGTCATAGGGAAAACTCGTCACTGTGAATAATTAGCTGCAAAACTATGATTTGCAAAAAAAAACGCTGAAATATTGGTGGATTTAAACAGCGCGCTGTGATTCAAAAAATTTTAGATGAAAATTCGTCTGATTGTCTGCGCTGCAATAACTTTCCAATGTACTCTCGCGCATAGCGTAATATAGCTAAGTAAGTAAAAAACGCGATTGGCTTTGCACTTTTCAGGAGCGAGCTTCTTGTGTTGATATCGCGCACTAATGTCGGCGCCATCTTTGAGTGGTCGGCAGGTTTTACATTTTTTGGCGAATTCTGGAATACAAAGTTAGATCTAAGCTAAAAAAATTATATCCACTTATTAGGCTCATCATGGAGTTATCTTTGAGCGAAGATATAGAGGGGTGATCAGTTTTTTGGACATGTGGTTGCCACCGAGCTTCACTGCGGTTCAGCGAAAAAAAGGGCGCTGACAGTAAGAGCGTAGTCCGTGTAAGGAACTGCGACACTCAAATTTTCGGAGGGGAAATATGGATTGCCTTCATTTTTTCTATCACAGTCAAACTAAGCATATGGGCAATGAAGCGAAATGCCGTGCTTTATTTCGATAGATTCGTTTTTTATATTTTTTGAGAATTTTTTGTAGGCACACTGCGAAAACTGACCTAAACCGGAAATTGTATGACCCCAAAAATTGGGGGTTACGGTATATGGACTTGCTCAAGGCTTGGCAACATTTGATATAGATACGAGCCTAATTCTTTCATAGAATTACTGCATAAATTCTATCTTCTTTCAAAAAAAACAACTAAAAACTATCTGCTTTTCTTGAAAAATACGCATAGCTAAAGTTAGATGTCTTAACGGATGATCCGCTTAAGATGTCTTTGCCTCTTTGCTGACATAGGCTCGCAACAACAGTATTTTGGAAAAGTGGGACCTTCTTCATGAATGATGACTGTTATCCCGTAATGTACTAGTGGCGCGTTAAGGCTACAATTATGCTGTATTAAAGTGTGGGCATCATAATTTTGATGCTCAAAAAATTCGAACAAAGTAGGGCGGAGATATTGATTCAACAATTTGTGTGGAAATGACAATCTCAAGACAGGGGTTACTAAATGCGGTTTTGAGTTTCTCAGGGCGAACTTTTGATACATTACCTGAGTATGATTTATTGATCTTTAACGCTTGGACACTCGATGAGACTTATTTTCGGGCCTAAATATCGAGAAATATCATCAAGCCATCACATTTTAGCGTTGGGGGGGGGGGGACTTGACCAGCGTACGCGATGCCAGTACATCACGAGCCGTTCCGTTCAGGGCGGATCAGCGCTATTCTTACGGTTAAAAAAAAAACATTGCAAGACCAGCGTTGGATTGTAAGAATGTGCTTATCCTAACCGAGAAGGTTAAGAAATTAGCAGCCTTTTCAACATCTTTTGCGCTTTGATTTTTCTGTTTTCTTTTATAAGATTGCTGTAATATTTAATTTTAGATTTGGAGTACATCGCCGAAGGCCGTGTATCCCCCCCACGGTTAAACTAGGATTGGTGTGGCAATGTCAGACAACATTCGTCGCTACAGACTCACGATAATTTGACGTATCGGGAGACTCTTTTCGCGCTTATAATTAAAGTTGCTAAATAAATCAGGGTAGAGTCTCAATAGAGAGATTTTTAAATAGCTGATATATCCGAAATAGACGCTTTTTACGGATACCATGCCTTTCGATGCTTGCTAATTCAAACAAGCTAAATATGCCTAAGACGATGGCCAGCTTGATTTGATGCCGCGTAAATGGCGAGTAACTATGGATACTGCTGTGTGCGAAGATCTGCTACCTACAGACAAGTATTGCGTATGCTAGACTCATAAAAGTATGGCTATGCCGCAGTCTTGGGGGCGCAATTTTTAAAAAATTATAGGGCATCCTCCCGATATGAAGACAGTAGTTTACGCCTGACTTGCATATGTTATTCATTGGATGAGGAAAGCCAATTTTGATCTACCCTGAATGAAAAACCGAAAAACTCGTCGGACAGCGTCAGTTCTTGTGGCTATATCAGGCAAATATCGATTTCCGGCTGGGAAGCATTGTCTAGCAGGCATGGCACTAGTTAACATCCCTATCTACTTTAAGTAATTTTTAAATACTTTTTGAAGCATTCCACACGGTCGTTTTGCTTTGCCTGGCACAAGAGTTTTACAAAAAAAAGGGGGAAATTTATAGGCCAAGTATCCGAGGCAACATGCCACGTGCTATTGATCCTAAGATGCGTGCGACGGGGGGGCGGCGATTGGCTCTTTTGGTTTGTGATGTTTAGGAATATAGAAGTTTTAGTTGCTCTGCATTATACTCTGGTAATTTAATAAGTTCATTGCTTAGAGCAATGGCAGTGATTTCCAGGTTAGAGGCTAGGGTTGTGCGAGCTGAGCGCGTCGCGTAGCTAGCTAAATGGTGGGGGGGCCGACTATGACCTAGTTCGGCACTAGGGGTCTGGGGTTTTCGTGCCGCGCTCGAAACGCATTTTGGCAAAATTGAAGCATATTTTTGGTGTGGGCGTTTCCCTACGATTTTTCAGCGTTGCGATAACATTCATTGGAACTGTAATGGTTTGGACTTGACAATGATAATGCGTCTTACTTGCTTATTGCGCTAATTAACGCTAAACAAGAGATTGAAACAGGGCCCATACTAAAACAGCACATTTGTGTTACAGCAGCCTGCCATGAGTGTCCAGGGCCGGATTACGACGTTTCTTGCGGTCATCTTGGAGAAGTGTATTAGGTGTTAGCCCAAGCGCTAGTAGCCTCAGCAATCGTGCATTTATAAAAATGTCAGTTGTGAAATCACTCCCATCCTATTTCGGATGGCTTCGCTAAAGCCGACACGGTATGCTGGAGCTGTTTGTAGCGGCAACGTCTTTCCGATCAATCACTTAGGGCCATGTTATGCGGCAGCTAGCAGGTTTTTCTGGGGGCTTAAGGGTGTTTGGGCTATCAGGAGTCCATAGGTGTAGGTTGGCTACGACTACGCATGTATCAGGACTTGGGTACAGGGAAGAATGTCCGCTTTCGTCTTATCGTGAGGTGATGGAAACGCAGGCTCATGGGAATTCATCAGGGATCCAAGAATATAAAACTGCAGTTCTGGAAAGAAAAAAGAGTGGGCATGGGCTTCAATGCGGCGTTTAAGGCCTGGGTCAGGAATTCTCGAGTAGAATTATGGTTGGCTAGCTATATCTCTTTGTTTTATTGTTTTTACACAGGCGCACTTGTCGCTGATTAATTAGAAGCTCGTACGTCCTGCTTGCCTAACAATTATTTTCTGAACACGTGATCTATGCTAGCGTACTATCATTTTGTAAAATTTGGTATAATGCGGCGATTGGTGGAAAATTATCATGTATTGATCATTAAATATTAGATAGGACGTGCCTGTGCGCGCACTCTGTATTGGTGCAAACTACGCCATCGTTCTATCAGAGTGATATAAACAAAAAAAATGAAATAAGTAGAAAAAGCGTGTTATATTGTTTTGCGCGCGTAAAAATCTATATTTTAAAGCAAATGAAGAAGCCTAAGCCGTGTATTACACTGTGATAAAAACACTCCGGTCATTTGAGAACACTCGAGAAATGTAGAAAACACTCGCCTGCGCGCTCGTGTTTTCTACATTTCCCTCGTGTTCTCAATGACCATCGTGTTTTATCACAGTGTAATACACGGCTTAGCTTCTTTATTTGTTCGAATTGAAATTAGGCTATTTCGATGAATTTATAATTATCTGCTTGGTGGGGGGGGGGGGGGGGGGGGTTTGGGGGGGGGGGGGGGGGGTGGCTTATTTTTGTTTTCATTTTGCAGATCTACTGATCAAGCTCGAATTTGTAAAAAAAACATCTTTTATTTTCATTCACGCTATAATTTTTGGCTGCGAACAAGGGGCGCACGGGCTATTCAACCGTGAGAGCGATGAAAATAATTGGGCTGCATCTAAAACGGCCGCGTTTGCCCGGATGATATTCACTAAAAAAACGCTCACCTAATTCCTCAAATAACGGTTTCTAATTTTCCGCTAAGGTCGCCCACCCCCCCACACCCTCACGTGACATGTCACGTGACGCGGTCCGACAGTACGGGGCTAAATCAGGCTAGTTTCGAATTGTGGCCGAAGCATAAAAATAACAAAAAGAACATGAGGTCGAGGGTTCCGGGGCATAAATTAGGCATTTTGTATTGCTTCACTAACAAATGGAAAATGCAAATTATTCCGCTGAACGCTCAGACTCTGTTGTTGGGTGGCTGCACAATCAGCCCTTTTCACGGTTACTTTTTCTCTCATTTGCGCCCTTAGAAATATAATGTAGTCTCATTCCTTTTTCCTTATCCAAGCGTGGATGGCGAGGGCCATTTCGGGCTAAAACTGCGCAAAATAGCCCGAAATTGCCGTCGCAATACATGGGCTGAGATAAGTATTCGCCTACTGCAAATGTAAAAAAAAGATACACCGCGACAAGGGCTTATTGGCACTTAGCCTATTTCTACTTTTTGAAATTTCAGGATCGGATAGAAATGCGTATTCTGGGCTGCTAAATCTGGTTCCATTGCCATTGATAGCTTTAGAAATATAATTAATAGGATTATTTTTTAAAGACAGTAAAAGCCTTTCGACCCAGGGGCCTTTAAACTGACTATGAGTCGGGTGGCGTACAGTTATGTGAGGCCGACGAATGTCTTTGTTTTTTAATTCACTCACTCCTGCTGGGATATTTTTTTTGTTGTGTTGCAGGCTTCGGTGCTTGAGCGGCCTTATTTTTTGATGTCATCCTCCTTGCTTGGCATTGAATATTTTTTCTCTTCGTCACACTACTCCCCTTCATCAGCATGCTCTAATGGTCCGTCCTTTTGCGAAAACTATATGAGTGTCGAGATTTTTACCTTAAAGGCTCTTTTGACGTCCCCCTTTGTCCCTCAACGTGGGCTCTTTGTCGCCAATATCTACGTTCAACGTATTCAAAGCCAACGCCCAAATCCCTGCCACTTAGTATACATTTACCAACTGTTTTGCGGGTTATTATGTAAATTTTGGGTTTTTTTGGGATTTCGTGAAAAGAGATATTTTTTTCCTTGAAATATTAGTATTAAATTGAGAAAACATGAAGAAAATGATAAAATGTTGAAGATTTGATTGGATTTGGAAAATTTAAATTTAAGAGTGCAGACGATAGTGACGAATTAAAGCACCGGGGCGGACACGCAATCACTAGTCCCCTACTCATGACCTGGACGCCTCGCTTTTTTGAGGGGTCAACTGTTCTGAGTTAGTGTTCCTGCAACCCGCATTTTAATCTAAAAATTCCTTGGGAGAAACCTACTTCAAATTTCACTCCGTCAGAGATCAGGAGAAGAATCCCCTCGCTTAAGTTATTTGATTTGGATTGTAATCGTGCCAAGCAGCCAGGTTATGAGAGCAATTTTCATGTAAAGTTACGGTAGCGATTTGCGATTTTAGCAGGCACATAGCGTTTCATGCAGATAAAGCCTTGCTAATATCACGGCATGATATCGCGGGGAAAGTTTTGAAGGGCCCGTTGTACACAGGCGATTTTTGTCGGCAGCACCTCGATGGCGAATTTTTGTGCGCCGCTGAAAAAAAAAAAAAAGTGACACTTCAAAATGCGGCTGTGTAAACCAGTTTGCATATTGTTTCAGTGCGATTTGTCGAAGCGATATCCGCTGGGGTTTCGAAGCATATTTGAAACTTGATGGCGGATTTATCCTTGGCCCCCCCGCCCCCCAGAAATTGGGCAATCGAGTTGGCCTGACGACAAAAATCCGCCTGTGTAAACGGGGCTTAAGATACTCTCGCGCTTTCTGCCGTGAAGCAGTACATTCCGAGGACCGCTTCTCAGTTGAGGTTTGCACTTTTTGCGCCTTCTCCCTTCGGCCAAGCAGATCAGTTACAAATGCATGTCCCTTGCGCACATAGATAATGATGCATATCCGCCCTTGGCCACTAAAATACGCTTACAATGAGGGGCTCGAACTAATTTGACTTAGTCAATAAGTGAAATTCATGAAAAGAACGCACAAAACAGAACAACCCTCGTCAATAGTGATGTCAAAGTATGTAGTAAGCAAATGGTGTTGAGACATTGACCGCAAGTGTGTTTTACCACTACTCGGCGCTTCAGTCTATGGATCTACAACCAAAATTATAGAGCTTACGCTTGGGAGAAGACCGAACGTATACAATGTAAATGAAAAGCCAAAGGGTGATTGAACAACGTATAAAGTATAAGCGAACAAGGCTGCCGGCATTTCTGCTGGGAATAGCGAGATTTTAAATCTAGCACCCTGCATGTCAAACTCGAGATGGCGTGTACTGGGCGTGACGGATACGGCCGCGTGACGGCCCGCTATTCCAGCGCTAGTGGTCCAGTTACCGGCAGTAGAATTTCAAAGCCAAGGCTTGAGAGATTTCCCGTAAAGCAAGTACTCATCGCCTAGTTCTCCAAGCGCTTAATAACTCAATAATATCTAATCGAGAGATGTCAAACAAGTTGCGCTGAGTAAACTCAAAACTGCATTTTTAGTCATAGCGGATGAGACTCGGTCATTTCCACACAAATGTATTGCTTGAAGATTCCGGGGGGCTACTCGTAGTCGAATTTTTTACGTATCAAAATTATCGAGTGGCCGCACAACTTTTAAAATACAGATAATTGTAGCGTAGTCCAGGCACAGCTTAGTACATTACGCCCTGGATAACAGTTCATCATTCATGAAGAGGTCCCCACTTTTGACAAAAATCCTGTGTGTTGGGGGGGGGGGCTTATGTCTAGCAAAGATGGCTAAAGACATCCTTTAAGCGGATTCACGTTAAGATTAAGACGTCATAACTTTGGCCTTGCGTGTTAAGAGATATAGGGCAGACTAGTTTTTAGTTGTGTGGAAAGGAGAGAAAGAGATTATGGCCGTAATTGAGTCTGAAAGAATTAGGTTGTTTTCATGGAATTGTGCGAAGTTTGAGCATAGCCAATAGCGTAACCCGCCTGAATTTTTGGTGCGTGTCAAATTGCACGGTTTTTGTGGTTGTCGGGCGGGGCCTACAAAAAAAAATTTTCGGCTCAAAAAATATAAAAAGGGACATCTATCGCAAATTACATAGGGCGATTTTTCGTTGCACTGGCATATGTTGTGTTGACATTGTTGTAGAAAAAATGCGAGGCGATCTACCTTTTTTTTCCTGCGAGAAATTTGAGTGGTCGGCGTTCGTACACGAGACACGCCCTCTCTTAAATTCATTACTC